>JAVCKV010547770.1:0-11130 GCA_032274145.1 Herpochondria borealis | reverse complement strand
CTGCAGAATCATGCGCGCGATCGGAGCTATCATTTGAGGGGGCGGGTGTCTTGCAAACGACGGTGCTCTCATTTCCTTCTCCCCCACCTTGCACGGTTTCACCTGAGGGCGGTGTAGGTTTCCCAGGCGTTTCCTCCGAGTCCTTGGCCTTTATATCATGCAAAGCGCCCTTCTCGTTGCTTGCTTTCGTCTTCGGACTCGTAGATTGCGCTCGAAGTTTTGACCCTCCATTTTCATTCACAAGGCAACTAAGAGCAACTGCTTCAGCCAGATCAGCTCCTGGTTTGTCTCCGTCACTCTTCGACGGGGCTGATAGTGAATAGTCAAGCTGCTCAACAGTGAAAATCCATAGGCTCCTTCCCAGCCACATTGCGTCTTCAGTTGGAATGACTTGGCTCAAATCGTGGATGCCCGCCATGAGCTTCTTCGCGGAGTTAGCATCCTTCGGAGAAGTGAAATTAACTTTTGCAAGGGGCACTCTTTCATGATGAAACTGCGGCTTCTTCTTCTTGCTGGTCTTCTTCTTCTGTTTCTCAATGATTTTGATATCGATTTCTGCTGCGCTATCAAATAGCCCACCACCGTCAGATTTTCCAACACGTATCGAGATTGGTGCTGCAGACAGCGTTTTTGGCGGAACTGGAGGGGCTGCCTTCTCCATCATGTCGTACGCCCCGATGGGCGTGTGGGTCGAAGTCCGAAAAGGATTCCTGTTGATTCCCAGTCTTGCAACGAAATTAATGTCCATCAAGGGGCTCTTCTTGTATCGTTGGAGAACTCCCATAGTCGGAGATGGAACGCCACGACCTCCAGGAAACGCACCACGTCTAGGTGGAGATTCTTCTTTCTCGATTTCCATAGGAACTACTTCCTGTTTCGCCTTGGGGGGTCCTTGCTTAGCTGGCGAGCTTGGCTTGAATTTAGCCTGCATCGGGACAATCGGAAGGAAAGCGACTGGTCCGTCGATTCTTTGCTTCTTGTTTGCTGGTGCCAGCATATCACCAGAAGGACGCTTGAGAACATTGACCACTCGTTGCGGGCCCAGGGGAGTTCGGGCGACACCCGGAAGACCGGGTAAAAAGCCGGGTCTTGAACCCCCGAGTGGCACAACAGGTCTGGGCATCGAAGGGGGAGGATTGCCAAGAGGGTTCGCAAACGCCGGTGACGTCTCGGAAGGGCCTTGACTCGGCATCTGCTTCGGCACAAGTGACGTCTCGGGTCGAACTTGACTCGGCACTTGCACTTGCATCGGTTTTGGAATTTCCTCTTTGGTTGCTTGTTTAGCGGAGCTCGTAGGTTTAGGTGCTATAGCTTGAGGTGCATCTGGCAACTTCGGATGCGGTTGAGCATCGGGAGGGGTGTCGCCGAACTCATTAGGGTGAAAAGCAACTGCAGCCAGAGCATCAATTCCCGACATCATTCTGGGGCCAGCGGGAGCGATTGGAGCCTGTTCAGAGCCAGTACTGTCGCTGACTGCTGAGGCAGGTGCTGTTGGAGCATTTTCAGGTTGCCGCACGAACGAGACCGGGACCTCCCCAGCGTCTTCCGTAGGGGTTTCCTCACCCATTTCTATTGGGGTGTCGGATCTGATGAAAGTTAGCAACTGTTAGTGCAACATGCGAGCAACACCAAGTAGTATCAGGTATGTGGTACATATGCTACGCGGTCTTTGTGTTACTTTGAGAATCGAGACATCACGAATAACCAAAACGCACACATATCATCAGTGACGAATAAAGGAGTGTTTCACACATAACAACTTGCAATGGGTCTTTCATATACCTCAGCATGTTGTCCAAAGCTCAGATAAACAACAAGTTGTTGGGATGCTCTGTTGACTCCACGCAAAATTTCATGTAGCTTCGGTATAGTCTGACCATCGTACGAGCTATACAAGACCCCGTGCAATCACGCAGAACTAGCAACCATCATAGATTTGCTTTTGTTGTTGTTGAAAAGTATGATATGACTTCAGAGCCCATTCTAACTCAGCCAACGCCCACCGTTATGTAACCAAATACAAACGAGACGATTATCGGTAGCGGGAGGAGACGAAATTAGAGTTTCATACCTTGTTTCAACACTCCTCCACCGACAACAAAGGTGTTTGAGATGGAGTAAAAACTTTTTGCTCAGACCTTGGGCGAGTTTACGACTCTGATTGCGGTAATAATTCTAGTTACGTAGGCTTCCCTGTGCAGGTGTACCGTGTGGGTAGCTCCTATCCAATTCGTGTAGCATTCCACATCCAATCTAGTAGCTTTGTCGTGATTATTTGATAGCGACCAGATTTGGATGGACTATCGAGGCACAGACCTGTGACGTGGTTCTGGGATTCTTCGTTTTCAGTCTGTAGGATAGTACAGTAGTTTGTACCATTTTCGTTGTACCAGTAGTAGTGCACTTTACCAGTATGCGTCGACAAGTAGTAATTGCAACTGTATCCTGTTTGCACTGTACCAGTGCTGTGGTGTCAGTCTGTTTCCACCCCACATTCTATTTCTTTGCCTTGTGAGGAATTCCTCAAGCTATCACTTTGAGCATGTCACTCTATGAGATATGGTAATAGAGAACGATTGATTTAATCAGCGTCACAGAATGAAGGCTGCCCATGTTTTGGTTTCGCTGCTTAAGCTCACAGCAGCCCTTCAGTCCCTGCCGAGACGACAGCGAACCTTAGTGCATCTCAATGAAGCTGCAGTGGAGGCTTCCACAACAACGGAAGAGAAACCATGCTTCTGGAAGCACCCTTCAAAGTTTTGGCAGCCGCGCACTAAATTTGAAGACCTTGAGATTGGTCAGAAATTGACAGGCGTTGTCTTTCAGGAATTATTGAAGGGAAAAACAGGTGCAAAGATGTTTATGGATTGTGGGGTTGGACGGATTGACAAGAATGGTGAATGGCAGATTGTGACAGGCATGCATCGCATACGCGACCGAAAAAAGTCAGTGATTACGAAGAAAGCAACCCGATTGCGCAAGAAAATCGGGGGTGTCGATCTGTGGGTCAGTCGCATCTATGCCGCCCAAAAACAGTTCGAGGTTGTGGTGAATGAAGATCACTTGCCCGATCCATCAGCTGAGCCCAAAATTCCTGCGTCATCCCTCAAGGTGAAACAGGAGCTTACCGGCACGGTTGTGCGAGTAAAATCGTACGGTGTGATTGTGGACGTAGGTGCAAATCGCAACGGACTATTGCACATCCAACGTGTTGCTGACCTAGTGGGGCACTACGTTGACAAGGAAGAGGGACTTGCGAAAGAAGGACTCGAGAAAGGCGCCAAAATCCGAGTTGCCGTTGCAAGCAACGACCAGAAGCGACTATTTCTAGACTTCACTGATGATGTGAAGGCTGAAGCTGAACCAGATGAGGAGAAGGAGGAGGATCCAACTCAATCATCTGATGGCGGCATGTCTGAAGAGGAACTTGCAGCATGGGCTGAATTCGCTGCAGCGCCATCTGCAGATGCTGGGCCTGTTGCGAGCGCTAGTGACTCACAGATAGCCGACGATGAAGCGGGTGCGTGGGCGGCGTATGACGCAGATGACAGCGATGATGAGGATGGAGACGAGGGATTCGATGAAGATCGAGACATCGAAGACGCTCTTGGTATCGGTATGTATTGACGTGTCATACGGGGGCTTGCCTACGGACTACATGTAGATAAGAATCAAGCCTGCTCGCTTACCCCGAGTGGTCTCTCGTGCTTCACTCCTGGTAATTGAGGGACTGCCCTCATTATGTAAAGATAAAGTAGTACCAGGACTCGGACAAAGTGAGGTGTAGTCGCTGTTCCCGAATGCAGAACCCATTTCATTTGGAGCTGCACCTATTTCAACCTAGGATCAACTCGTAGTTTGGTTCGTGGGGCAATGATCTATGTTATGCCAATGCCACATACTAGCATTTGAATCAGACACTCCCATGAATTGAGTCGGGGTCTTTGTACAAGCTAGATAGTCGAATAACTTAGCTGCGCCATCGTGGCAATTCGAAACTTGGAAATCCATCACGGGGACTATCCCGCGGGTCTCGAGCTGTCCCGTTCTCGTCCAATGGAAGTTGAAGAACTGATGATTACCCCTCGGCAGAACACAACGCATGATATATAAACAAACTCCTCAGCTCTGAATACATCATAAATGCGTTTTACGGAGCCTGTATAGACTCAAATTTTTATATTTGATATTCATTGCTGAATAATTCAGCGAAGCTTCCTTGAAAACGAACCCGGATATTTCTCACAAAAGATAATGCTGGCTAACTCCAAACAACTTGGATAGACCCCAAGTCCCTGATACACACGCAATACTTGTCACAGGGATTTCATTCTTAGCTTCGTGGCCAAACTCTTATAAAGTATTGAGCTTCTTCTTTTTGAAGACACTCCAATTACAACGGCATCGCTAGATTGATCCTAACAGAAACGCAACACGAAAACCCAAGTCACATAACGACTATCACGCTTGCTACAAATGAGAATGGATGTCAATACACTTTACCCCGTCGTTCATGACTTGACCGAAGCTGAATCATCCGATGGATGGTGTGCCGCTTCGTATTTGTGCGCTGCTCCTGGATGTTTTTCCTTGCAAGACCTTGTCAACCCTGAATTCTCTGCGATTCCGATATCACCGTCCTCCACATCCCATCAAGCAGAACCCCCTCGAGCCAAACCCTTTAGACGTCAAACCACGGACAACCCTCGTGGACCACCCCCGTATCCACATCTGAGATCACTCGTGGACGACCGAAACGACTCAATGGCGAGCATAATCGAAGAAGAAAGAAAATTGCTCTTTGCAGAGACTTATGTGATGACAAGACAGGTGAGTTTTTACTGATTGGTATGAGAAGCGAGAAGTCCCCATTGGAGGTGTACTCTTCTCAATCGCTTGTGAACTTTTAGAATGTTTGAATCTAACTCGTTGTGTTTCCTCTGATAGGTGAATCGGGGAAACTTGTCAAACGTATGGGAGTGCGTACACAGAACAACGGGTGTCCGCTATGCGGCAAAGGTGATTGATCGAAGGCGCTGTGGTCGGCGCGATGAGGATTTGGTGTATGCAGAAGCATCCGTTCTAGATCAAGTGCGGGGTGTTGCGGGTATTACAAACTTGATTGATTTCTACGACGAGCCGTCGCACTTTTACATGGTGATGGACTTTTGCGATGGAGGAGATTTGATTTCGAACCTCGTAAAGAGGGAACGAATTCCAGAGGAGGAGGCCAAGGGACTGGCCAAGGGACTATTGGAAGGCTTGCAGTACCTGCACGAGCACAACGTTTGTCATCGTAACGTGAAACCCGAGAATCTCTTGCTGAGGAATAAACAAGACTTGTCTACAGTCGTGATTGCAGACTTTGGAATGGCGACTCGGGTTTTGACGGATGCTGATGGGGATGTGCTAAAGCTGACGGAGCGTTGCGGTACAGCATCCTACATGGCGCCTGAGGTGATAAGCCAGATTCCATACGATACGCAAGTTGACTTGTGGAGTTTCGGCGTTGTCATTTACTATGCTTTGGTTGGTAAACTACCCTTTGAGGACGAGTCGAGGTTTGACTTGTACCATAAGATTGTGAAGAGCGACTACAATTTCCATCCCAGGGACTGGTTGGGTATTTCCAAAACGGCGAAACGATTCATTGCCAATCTACTTCACGCTGATCCCGAAGTGCGCATGACGGTAGAAGAGGCGTTGGCTCATCCATGGCTAGCATCAGTAGAACCAAAACAGATGACGGAGACAGCGCCAATCTCCCAGCCCACTACTCAGAGTACATCTATTCCGACTGTCGAGAAGCCGCCAAAGTCTCCCAAGGCCTCTAAGAAACTGAAGTATGTCTGGAAGGCGATTTCTCGCAAGAGAACCGCCGCGGAGGATGAACCAATGGATGAAACCAAGTCTGAGTCGACTGTTTCAATGATTTCATCTGCGGCTACCGAAGTGCGCCATCGACGATTACGATCAAAGTGATGGAAGAGAACGATTTGAAAAGTTTGACGTTTCGAGATGGGACGTCAACTAAGTTACGCTATGTATTCATGTGCTGGCGCTGACCTTGACCGTGGGAAAGGCGGATGATTATGTACCACAGCAGCCTAAAAAAGTTTACACATATATATTAGACCAAGAATTATGCATCAAATGTACGTAGTTTATCTAATAGTTCAACAGGCATGTGAATGGTTAGCTCCAGTGGTGCTTCGATTCTGCACTTGATCCATGGCCTTCAAACTTGATTCGTGATCAATGATGTGGTCCAGAGACGGGATTCCAATCAAATTATCAAATTATCAATCTATCCTTGATCAATCCCACGACCCACACACCGTGATTGGATACTCTAGTACTCCATAACGGACGTCAACGTAAAACATATAAATATATATTTAATTACAGATGTACGTATCTAATCCTATTGGGACCGCCCTTATGCATTATCATCGAGAATTTGGCAAATCTCAGTCTCTCGGTTGCAACACGCGGAACAGCATTCGCATGAGTTTGGTTCGTTTCCTTCTGGATGACAATCCGTCTGCAAGAACAGAAGAGGTCTTGGTCGGAGGAAACACACTTGGGTTGGCATAGATCCAACCATTTGATTCGAGTGGAGCCAGGCCAATTGCAGTTGTGTCATTTGCGCGATTTCAGTAGGAATTGTTCCAGTGAGCTGGTTGCGAGAGACACGAAATTGTTCCATCTCAGTCAGATTTCCAACCGCACTACTGAGAGTTCCAGTGAAGTAGTTGCTGAAGAGATCCAAACGGAACATGAAGACGAGGTCGTAGTACTCTTCGGGGATGGTTCCCGTGAGCTTGTTTTGGTGGAAGCGAAGGTCCATCATATCATTCATGCGACCAATTTCCGTAGGAAGAGTTCCATTGAACTGATTGCCGTTCATCCAGAGTTCCTGCAACAGGGTGAGTTCACCAAGAACACTTGGAATGGTACCTTCAAAAATGTTATCATGGTTTCTGCTGAACGAAAGGAATCGCAAGCTAGCAATTTCCGTGGGGAACGTTCCCGTAAAAATGTTTTGAAAGCTTTGGAAACCCTTCAAGTTAGTCAGTTGACCAATCTCCGTACTCAGTGTACCGCTGAACATGTTATCGCCAAGGTTCAGGTTCTGGAGCGATGTTGCCTGGAAGTACTCATCAGGGATTTCTCCACTCAGATTATTTCCATGCACTTCGAGATTCAGCAAGTGACGCATACCTGCATACTCGCTGGGCAGAGTTCCAGTAAACTCATTGTACGCCAAAGCGATCGACTGCAGAACATCAAAGGAAGAGAGCTCCTTTGGTAAGGTTCCCGTAATATTCTGCCCGACTGTAACAAAGAACGTAACGGGTTAGTCTCGTAGTCATTCAGAACAACACGCATGCTTTCGAATCAACCCCCGTGTACTTACTTAGGTCAAGAGCACGCGTGACCTTGATGTCATCACACAGATTTCCTGCCCATTCACATTCATGGGTGTTACTAAGCCAACGAGTGGAGGGCTCAGGCACATAGGAGATACTGTCATCAGGATTACGCACAAATTTTAACAAATCACACTCCGTTTCGTCACTATCCGGCCCGGGAGGGTTGCACGAACGCCAAGGGTTCTCGCCATTGTTAGTGGTAGAAAAGTAAAATACTGCCAAAAGGTAACGTTGTACCAGGAAATCAGAGTCCAGAGGAAGATTCATTGGATCCTCATCAATAATCCATCGAGCAGCGCGATCCTGAGGCGTCTCTGGCACATTCACAGCTGGTCCAACATTTGGAAGGAATTGCGCACGATATTTGCCACCCAAAGTAGACGATGGAGCGTTGGATGGAGCCTCGGTAGGAGGGTAGGTAGCGGGCGCAGGTGCCTTCGGTTTGAAGACCACAGTACCAAGAATCACGGCAAGGATGATCATGGCAAATAGGAGCACGATCGCAATGGCGTAGAAACGGAAGCGAACATTCTTGAGAATAGTAGGCTTGGCATCAGGGTCGTACTCGACACCAACAGGGAGGCCCATGTTGTAATCGAACCCATCATCGTCTTCCACGGCAATCGCAATTGCCAGTTGGTCATCATCACCAGCGCGATGACCCGGACCAGCGTAGCCATCCATAGTGCCAGGCATGACATCGGGAGCTACGCCGGTACCGCGGTCAGCAGTTGTGATGACGGGTTGCTGCGCGGCAAACGGAGCACCGGAAGGAGAAGCAAAAGGTTCATCCTCGAGTTCGAAAGGAGCCTTGTCGCCGTTGTCGTCGTCGGCGGGATTCAAATCAAAGGCATTGGTGTTGTCCACGTTCTCGCCAAGGTAATCATGCTCAGAATCCTTGACCTTGTTTTCCAATCTCGATCGGTACTCATCTTCATCTACTGCTGGAATGCCCCCAGCACCTGTAGCAGCGACTGTCGCAGCAGTAGCACCCGTCGCTGCAGCCGCAGCAGCACCACGATTGCGTCGTCCACGACGTCCGGTGCGACCGCCCGGGTTTTTGCGCATGGCTACCGCGTCTTGTGATTCACCCGTGTTGGCCACCGATTGGGCACCAGGTGTGGCAGTTGCAGCAGCGTCGGCGTTCTTTTTCGCCATGGCATCGTCTTCGACAGACTGAAGAGCCACCAGGCCATCTACGGCTACAGCACCAGGTGGCATGCCAGTAGTGAGACGACCAGAAGCAGCCTTGGCCTTTGCGTCAATGTCCTCTTGAACGCCGGACAACTCCTGGCGGATAGCATCGTGTTTATCCTTGTGCACCTCTTCTTCCTCCTCATTCACATGCGTCGCAGTCGCATGCATACCTCCTTCGACTTGGTCTTCTTGCACGCTGGCTTCTTTGCCCTTATTGGCAGCAGCCGCTACATGCACGACACCAGGAGTGACGGCAGGGGTTGTGCGGCGTTCCTTGCGGGTGGAATTCTTCTTCCTGGGCGATTGGAAGGAATCCGAACCCGCGCTGGGTCGACGAAAACCACCAGCGCCCGGCGACATGGGAGGGCCGTCTGGTTCTTCGGTTGCGACCGCCACGGCACCAGGAGTGGTGGCTCGCGCAGTAGTGCGGCTCTTACCGGATCTGCTGGAACTACCCGAGTTGGGAGATAGTGGGGCATCATCTGGGTCAGTGACTGCCACTGCGCCAGGAGTGGTGGCTGGAGTACCACGGCGGCTCTTGCGAGATGACCGAGAGGATCTGGATCCTCCAGAGCTAGATGACATGGGAACAGCATTGCCAGAATTTGGTTCCTCCGCTGTTACCGCGACAGCACCTGGTGTAGTAGCTGGTACCGTTGTACGACGGCTCTTGCCAGAGGAACGTGCTTTCCTGGGCGAAACAGGCGCAGCGCCTGTATCTGGTTCTTCTGCAGCAACTGCAACTGCAGTGTGGCGACTTTTTCCTGACGGGCTGACTGGGATATTATCATCACGTGGGGGAGCGCGAGCTGGAGCCCGTGCTTCTGCTCCTGGTTCTTCAGTGGGTGGAACTGATACAGCTCCAGGAACAGAGGCTGGAGTGGTACGGCGTGATTTGCCTCCTTCTTTACCTATACGTGTGTGAAGGCAGCAACCTCGTGTGAGAGTTTACCCGCATAACGCGATACCATGCGAAAAAGAGAACAACGAGCAAGAACGTCGTCTCCTTGCAATTGTAACTACTATTCCTCTGTTTCTTCTTCTCAAAATCTACTACGTACCTGACATGGTGGTTGTTGTGTTAAAGGTTGACTACTTTGCCTTGATCTCAGTTCGATTGATTAACTCTGGATGGATGATATCACTGACTTGGTCTATGAAGTATTTGCGCAATACTCGATCTTGAACTGGTCGTGCTTTAGCTGCTGGGTGCTTGCCGTAAGAGATCCTCCCAAGACCGGTTTCGAGGCGTGTTGCTGGATGTCGTCCCTGAGCTTCTTCTCTTCGAGTTACACGAATGATGTTACGATCCGTGATACTCCTTGTATACTTGGTCTAATCGTAATTCAATCAAGGTTCAATCAAATGCATCTGTCCCCCTGACATCATCACAGCCACTTTCAGTTAGGCATATGATAATGAAGAAGACATAAGTCCTAAGTGCGATTTAGGAAGACGCATCAGAAAATGACTCCTTTGAAAGTTTCGTCGAAACGACAGTTTCGAAGTTGTGCGGTACCCGTGATAATCCGAGTACGAAGTACAGTAATGCAGGTACTGTATCTGTGTTTTGATAGTACGTCATGTACTACTAGGACTATGTGGATTAGACGTTTCGAGTGCTACGCTAAACTTCGTACAAAATCCAGGTGCTACACATTCTGCGTGTTCTCGTTTTTAGTTCCCCACCCAAAATCGGGAGCTGTAAACGATGAAATTATTTGTTAGCTTTAGATCTAGTTGCACCAAAAACGAATTCGTTCCGAGAATGCTACAGTGAACGGGTAAAGTACTAAAGTTGTTTGGTGAGGTGGGAATCGAAGTTGCGATGGAAATACAAGAGTACGTTCCTTGAAGGTGTCGGCAAGGATAGTGCCAAATAGATCATGAGCAGCAGGAATGTGAGGAGGAAGTACTGGGCGACTGACAATCCAGGAAGTGATGGCATCAATATTAATCAAGGTACGAAAGGAAGCGCCACAGTGCAAAGCGATCGGAGGAGAAGTCAAGAGTGGATAGGACAGGTGTGTGCACTGGGGACATTGAAGACTGCCATGGGATCCCAATGGATGTGCTTATATTGGGCAGGTGTCCAAGTTTCTTGTTCGCAAATTTTGTGACAAGAAGACATATATATTTGGTATCATTGTCAGACAGAGGGCATGAGAACCATCTTGGAGTGTTTGGTAGGCAGCAGTGGTGAGAAAGGTTGGACAGGCCAAAGTGGAGCAGCATGGACAGGAATGGGCAAGGTGGGCGGAAACATTATTGCAGGCTTTATTGACTCGAGAAGGAAGTGGGATAGCCAGGAAGGTGAGAGCTGATATGGTGAGAGGTGGTGGATTGACTCCATTACCAACAAACAGAAGTGCTGTGTTATTACTGACAGTGCAGCCAATATCTGCATGCTGGCTGGTCAGTATGGGTTCCAGGTTATCAAGAAGTATGGCATGACTTATTCCCCTGATACAATTCAACGAGAAGGACACAAATTCAG
>JAVCKV010547659.1:0-11130 GCA_032274145.1 Herpochondria borealis | reverse complement strand
TCACTATCCATGCCTTCGTATACTTCTACGACTATCGAATCTCCATTAAATGAATAATTATTGATTGGGATTTGGCGATAAGGATTTGGTTTCCCAAATAACATTTTACTTAAGATATTCGGCGAATCATATTCTTGGTTCTTCCTTACTTTCAACATTTGAACTGAAAATCCTGGATCACTCAATGCCACCTCTGTTACTTGGTCGTTGACATTTGGCGTATCATCTGGTGCAATCAAAAAACCTAGCACTGCTACCAAAACAGATATTGCAATCCAACATAAACCAAATACGGCTGGCTTGTTCTTGATGAAACGTTGCCATGCCCGTTGGTTGGGGGAAAGATGTGGTGTGGATTTTTTTGACACTAAATAAGTTTATTTTAGAAAACCGAATTTAGAGTTTTAAATGTTATAAATAGATATATTTTCTGCTAAAAATAATATTTAGCTTTCGTAACTTCACAAAACCACATTTAACAAAGTTTATGAACGAAAAATACATTTTAATCCTACTCCTACTTTTTCTTAATCAAATATTTCTCCTTGGACAAGAGGTAGAAGAATTACAATTAATAAGAGAAGAAAAGATTGAACAGATTGAAAACGATTCTTCCACGTTTCACTTTTCAATATTAGACCATAAAGGAAATTTTGTTACTCCTCTAAATAATTTCTTTACGGATAAACATCTAGTTGATTTCAATATTGATGGAGTCGATTTCAAATTGGATCGATTTTTATTTGCCAGGGTTCATGAAGAAGCCAATAGGTTATTTACTTTTGGTAAACATCCATTTCCATCAGATTGTGGTACAACTCCATGTACTATGCATGGTTTTCGAATTTATGATTTAAAAGGAAATCTGATAAAAAATGATACAACCATTTTCAATTCAACTAGCAACAAAGGTTTTGCAATATCAAAGGAAGGTAACCTTTACATTACGGACAAACTGTTAACCTCTGATTCATTTTTTGTTAGAAAATATGACCTAAATGGAGTTTTACAATGGGAAAAAAAATTCCCTTTATTATATCACAACATCAATATAAAAATTTCAGAAGATGAAACTATAGCTATTGGGAATACACAAATTAGATCATTCTCAGACACTAGAGTATATATCGTAAATGGAAAGTCAGGACAACTCATTTGGGAGGAAACAATGTTCTATCGTCTCAACAGAATAATTTTCTTTAATGATGATGATATTGTTTATATCAATGGTATTTATCAACTCTTACAATATTCTATTAAAAACGATTCTTTATTCAAAATAGATGTATATTTTCCTTCTTCATCTAAAGGTCTCATAAGTGAATCAACTGGAAAATACTTTGGAGGAATCACTTACACAGACTCCAAGACAGAGATTCCTTTTTTACTTTTCAAAAAAGTAAATGATGAATTTATTCTATTTAGAAAATTAGATTTGTCAAAACATAATTTCAAAAAAAATTCTTCAAATCAAATAACTCCACTTTTCAATATTGAGATAGATAGTAAAGGTAAAGTCACTTTTTTATCTTCAGACAAAAAACTTATTTTCATGTAAAAATTCTTTCCTCAGAAAAAAGAAACTTATTTTCATCATATGAAAATTCTCCTCCTCGAACCCTTCTTTACTGGCAGTCATCAACAATGGGCAGAAGGTTTCCAAAAGCATTCAATTCATCAAGTAGAGATACTTTCTTTATCAGGGCATCATTGGAAATGGCGAATGCATGGAGGTGCCGTTGCTTTAGCTGATTTATTTTTACAAAAAAATATCCAACCAGATTTGATTCTAGCAACAGATATGCTAGACTTAAACATCTTCCTTTCTTTAACTCGAAAGAAAACTGCCAATATTCCAACTGCCATTTATTTCCATGAAAATCAATTGACTTACCCTTGGTCGCCCACAGATGAAGATGTAAAAAAAGGAAGAGACAACCATTATGCTTTTATCAATTATACAAGTGCCTTAACTGCTGATGCGATTTTTTTTAATTCAAAATATCATCAAGAGGAATGGTTAGGTGCTTTGCCTAATTTTCTAAATCAGTTTCCTGACCATAAAAATTTAGAAAATATTGAACTCCTCAAAAAGAAAAGCGAAGTGCTTTACCTTGGTATAGACTTAAAACGTTTTGATGATTTTTTTATAGAAAAAACTGATAGCAAAAAAGGTTATAAAAAAAATGAAACTGTATTGTTATGGAATCATCGATGGGAATACGATAAAGGTCCTGATTTATTTTTCAAAACTCTATTTCGAATAAAAAAAGAAGGTCTTCCTTTTCAGCTAATCGTTGTTGGAGAGTCTTATAAAAAAATGCCTCCTATTTTCGAAGAAGCAAAAGAAAAATTAAAGGATAATATTATTCATTTTGGCTACGCAAAAGATTGGGAGACTTATGCCAAGCTACTTTGGCAAGCAGATATTTTACCTGTTACGAGTAATCAAGATTTCTTTGGAGGGAGTGTTGTCGAAGGAATGTATTGTCAGTGTTATCCGATTTTGCCGTTGCGATTAGCTTATCAGGAACATGTGCCAGCACATTTACAACACCATCATTTTTACAAAACAGAAGAAGAGTTTTACCAAAAATTAAAAGAATCCATCTCAAAATCCAATAAATCCAAGGAAACAGAAGTCTTACAAAATTTTGTAAGTCGCTATGATTGGAGTATTTTAGCCCCTCTTTATGACGAGCGTCTTTTTAAATTCATACGATAAACTATTGACTTCCAGTATGATAAAGATTTAAAAGCTTTAAACGACCAACTAGAATATGCCTACACTAACCTACAACGATCATAAAATCAATTATTACAAACGTGGTAAAGGCAAGACCTTGGTCTTTCTTCACGGCTATTGTGAAGACAGTTCGATGTGGGATGAATTCATTCCTGCTTTTTCCAAAAATAAAATTATTCGAATTGATTTACCTGGTTTTGGAAAATCTGAACCAGTGGAGAATGTCTCTATCGAATATATGGCGGACGCCGTAAAAGCAGTTTTAGATGAATTGAAAATCAAGTCGTGTATTTTAATTGGACACTCGATGGGAGGATATGTTAGTTTGGCATTTGCAAAAAAACATGAATCTATGCTGAAAGGTTTAGGGTTATTTCACTCTCATCCTTATGCAGATACTAAAGAGAAACAAGAAGGTCGATTAAAGAGTATTAAATTCATTGAAAAAAATGGACACATTCTTTTTGTCAAACAATTGGTTCCAAAATTATTCGCTCCATCATTTAAAAGCAGCAATGGATTTTTAGTCAATCAATTCATCCATCGAGCGAGTCGATATACTACTGAAGGTTTTATCGGCGGGACCAAAGCAATGATTAACAGATCGGATCAATCGGAAATTTTAAGAAATATCCATTGTCCTGTTTTATTTATTGTTGGAAAAAAAGATGAACTCGTTCCTCTAGAATACAGCTTAGAACAAACAGCTTTGCCTCAAATTGCAGACATACTTATTTTAGAAGAAGTGGGTCACATGGGCATGTTCGAAGCAAAAAAAGAAACTAGAAAACAAATTAAAAGTTTCTTGGAGCTCTGCGAACATCACCAAAAACAAACTAAGAAATCGGCAATAACTGCATGACCATATTTACTATAATACTAGCCATCATTCCAGGAATTCTTTTCTGTATTTTCATTATTCGACAAGACAAATATGAAGAAGAGCCTAAACTATATTTAGCCATTAGTTTTGCGTTAGGTATGTTCGTAACAGGTGTTGCTTATGGCATCGAAAAATGGGCAGATGACAAAATGCAATTATATACTGCTGCGAACAATATAGAGACCTATGAGCATTTCGGAATTCTAATGTTATCCGCTTTTGTTATTACTGCTTTGACAGAGGAAGTTTTAAAATTTTTAGCATTAATGGTTTTCGCTTATCAACGAGATGATTTTAACGAACCTATGGATGGTATCGTTTACTCGGTGATGATTGCTATGGGATTTGCTACAGTAGAAAATATTCTTTACACGCAGTATGGTTGGAGAACGACTTTGATTAGAGCATTTACAGCTGTTCCCGCACATGTGGTATTTGGAATCATCATTGGATATTATTCAGGGTTAGCAAAATTTAATAAGGATAAACAATTCAGATATTTATTTACTGGACTTTTTGTTGCGGTCTTTGTTCATGGACTTTACGACTTTTTTATCATCCAAGAATATGAAGAATGGTTGATGATAATGGCAACTGCTATTCTTGTAGGAGGATTGTTAATTGCAAGGAAATTTATTTTGAGTCATCAAGAAAATTCTCCTTTTAGGCAAGTAGAACAAGATATTGAGATAACTCCAATCATCTCTTCAACAATAACTCAACCTCCAATAATGCTTGAAGAAGATAATGATATTTTGTCTGCAGTAATTGATGAAATGAAAGAGGAGGAAGAAGACGAAGAAAAAAAGGAAGAAAAAGATTAGACTTTATTCGGCAGACGGCTAATGGCAGACGATTGACGGTCTCCCATACAATTTCATTCAGAATAAAATCTATTAATTATATTTTTTCTGAACAATAATAAAAGAGAGGCGGGGAATATATATTCCCCGCCTCTCTTTTATTGAACCATATGGTACTGATAATAAACTAGTTAGCTTGTTGTTATCTCTTCACAATCAAAACGCCTCCAACGTTTTAAGCAAAAAGAAACCATCATCTCCTTGCTTTTGATACAACGGCATCAATATCAAACCATCTTCAATTGCTATGATTTCACCATGTCTATCACGAGCTAATCTTTCTCCTTTTTTTACAGTTTGAAAATTTTTATAATTGGGAACCATCTCAAAATCATCATTCGGTTGGATACTATGTATGGTAATTAACTCCGCAATTTTAGGTAAGTCTTTTGAGAAATCTATCAAAATTTTATCGTGTCGATTTTCAATATGAGCAGCCTTAACACAACCAATTGTTCTCATGCAATTGGTCAATGCAGCAATCGCACGATTGACTGACATGGGTTCATCATGTTGCCCTGATTCAAAAGTTACTGCTACCGTTCCTGCTCCAAAATTCTCTTCTGTAAAATAATGTAACGTTGTTCCTTTGATTCTTTTTAACAATCCTTTTACAACTGGTGCATGAAGTTCTAGTGCAATAGCTAAACTTTCAGGAGTTTGCTGAGGAATTGTAAAAATCCCACCAAAAGCAGTTGTCGTATGAAAATCTAAAAAAATAATTTTGGTAGGTTGGTATTCTTTTATTTCTGCATGAACAGCAGCAAGTAAATCTCTAAGTTCTATATCCTCTTCATCCAGCTCAGATGTAGGACTATTGTTAACACGTTCTATATTTTTATGAGTCCACTGACGGTTAAGGTCCTTTTTGATAAATCTTTTTCCCTCTTGATAAGCGTTTAGATTTCCAATGAGTCCAACCATTTTTCCATAAAAAATAAAATCAGAGTTTCGTTCAGGTTCTTGCTCTAACATCTCAAACATCTGTTCCAATGCTTTTACTCCTGCAGGTTCATTTCCATGCATCGCTCCAAAGACAATTAATAATGGTCCTCTTTCCTTTCCTTCGTATTTTCCAATAACTCTTTCGCTCATATATATTGATAGATCTAAATATTAGTTTTATATTTTTCCAAGAATAGAAAAAATAAATTGTGAAAAAACCTAAGTTAAAAAAATAAATGAAGGAAGAATGGAATTCTAGAAATGCTTTTAGTTAAGACTATAGAATAAATGGAAGGTTAATGGCAATAAAACATACTTTTGCCCTTCGTCAAGATGCATGACAAATTAATGAGTTGATTAATTTAAGTGGGATTGTTTGATTAATAGTATGTTTAATTTTTAGGGGAGGTCGTATAGTAAGGGAAGTCGTTCTTTTGTAAATATTTTCTGTGAAGAATTATCCGATTTTTCTTCTTGTTGTAGGTTTCGAATAGTTCATTTCCAGTAATAACGACTCAAAACCGAGTCTTCTGAAAATAGCTTTCCACGGATTGTCTGGTGTGACTAGAAATGCGATATCGTCACGAGTCATTTTAATTGTCTTTTGTAACATTTCTCTACTTACATCTTGATGATTCTCAGTAGATTCGTCAGCTCCAAAATAAACTAAAATGTTCTCAGGACCATAGCCTGTCATGCCGGTCTTGTTAATTATCATTGCTGCAACAATTTGCTCCTCTTTCTCAGCAGTTAAAATAAATCCGCCAAAGGAAGGTCTTTCCTTCATAGCGTACTCAATTGAACTAGTAATGTCTGCTTTTTCTATATCTCGCTTACCCTGATTGTTGTAGAGAAACTTAACAAGTTTATGCCGTACATGGGGACTAATGCCTGTAAAAGCATCATAAAGTGTCTGTGTGAACATAATTGTCTCCCTGTTTTATAAAACGGTGAATAAAAAAATCGAGTAATATTAAGGAAAAAAAATATGAAACCAAAATATATTTCCCTAAAATACTAATTTACAATATTTTATATGTTATCATTTATTGTAAGCCATTCAAATTTATAAGGCTCCTCATAAAGATCCACAAGAAACATATTAATATTTGATTAATATATTATATTACTTTAATATTTAAAATAATTTTCAATATCTCCTCAAATTATATCTCTATCTAATGTATAATTCTTTCTAAAAATAAAGTGAACCCTTATCATCCACTATTTTACAATCTAGAAAATTTGCCTACCTAATTAGAAAATTATTTATACACTTCTTACTATGAAGATAGTGTACAAGTATTTGACGTAAGTGCCCCATCAAATGTCACTCCTTACGCCTACTATGAAACTCTGAAATTCTTTAGGTCTCATAAAAACATATACACCTTAATACTCCAACACACAAAGACCTACTCTTGTCACATATCTTTCAATTTTTTAATAAAAAAGACGATACATTAGATTTATCTTTGAAAAAATAAATCGATACGGCTCAAAGATTTTCTTTTAGAAATCTTTGAGCCGTTTTTAAAATTATAATTATGAAAAAAATTACCTTATTACTTTCTCTTGGAGTCGTTCTATTTATAGCAGGAGCTTTTGTACCTGCTGAAAATAATAGTACTGAAAATTGGAGAGTAAAAGTATCTCCACTATTATTATCAAAAGCTGATGCCGATGAAGCTTTAAATTTTTTAGTTATTCTAAAAGACCAAAAAGATGTCAGCGCTGCACGAGAATTGAAAACCAAAACAGCGAGAAGTCAATATGTTTTTGAAAAACTCCAACAAGACATTTCCAAAAGTCAAAAAAACATTCTTCAACTTTTAGAAAACAAAAGAGTGAAGCATCGAGCATTTTATATCATCAATGCGATTCAAGTAAAAGGTGATGCTCAACTCTTGGAAACGCTTGCAGGATTTCCTGAAGTAAAAAAAATAAATGATAATGCTCCTATCAAAATGCAAGAACCTGTGGTGGAAGATTATACCGCAGAAAGAGGTCCTAATGCGATTGAATGGGGCATTGAAATGATTAATGCAGATGATGTTTGGGCGATGGGATACAATGGTCAAGGTGTGGTCGTAGGTGGTCAAGATACGGGTTACGATTGGACGCACCCTGCACTGACTCAAAAATACCGAGGTAACGGAACAACCGTTGATCACAATTATAACTGGCATGATGCTATTCACGAAATCAATCCTTTGCACAATGATTCTACTTTAGCGGCTACCAATAATCCATGTGGTTTAGATGTAGCTTTTCCTTGCGATGATAACAATCACGGTACGCACACGATGGGAACTATGGTCGGCGAAGATGGCGATAATCAAATTGGTGTAGCACCTGGTTCAAGTTGGGTAGCGTGTAGAAATATGGAAAGAGGATGGGGACAACCTTCTACGTATATAGAGTGTTTTGAATGGTTCATGGCTCCAACAGATTTGAACAATGAAAATCCAAATCCATCGAAAGCACCGCATGTAATTGCTAACTCTTGGAGTTGTCCTGAAATAGAAGGATGTGATTCTACCAATTGGGATGTGATGGAATTGGTCGTTAATAATTTAAAAGCATCAGGTGTAGTCGTGGTCGTTTCGGCTGGTAATAGTGGCGGACAAGGTTGTGGTTCAGTCAGCACGCCAGCAGCATTTTACGAAGGAAGTTTTTCAATTGGTGCTACGGCTGCGAATGATACTATTGCAGGATTTAGTAGTCGAGGTCCTGTAACTGCAAATGGTTCTGGAATTATGAAACCTAATGTCTCTGCTCCTGGAGTTAGTGTTCGCTCCTCTATTCTAAATGATGGGTATGCTAGTTTTAGTGGTACGAGTATGGCGGGACCTCATGCTGCTGGAATGGTGGCGTTGATTATTTCTGCGAATCCTTCTTTAGCGGGTCAAGTGGAATTGATTGAAGACATTATTGAATCTACAGCTGTTCCTAAAACGACAACTGAAGAATGTGGTGATGTTCCTGGAAGTGAAGTTCCTAACAATACTTATGGATATGGACGTATTGATGCATTGGCTGCAGTTAATGCTGCTTTGGCAGTCGTGAATACAGATGATAATGATTTGGCAGCAGCTTCTGCAAGGGTTTTTCCAAATCCAACCGAAGCATGGATTTCTATTGAATTAAATAATTTAGGTGGTGACACTCAGTTTGAATTATTCAATACGGCTGGTCAAATAGTTCGTCAATTAAATTGGAAATTGATGGACGAGGAAATCAAAAATATTTCACTTAAGGAACTTTCGACTGGTATTTATTTTTATAAAATAAAAAATGAAGGAAAGGAATTGAGTGGTAAAGTGATTAAGAAATAACTGATTTTACGGTAGACGGAAAACGGTGGACGGTAGACGGATTCTCAATTTTGAAAGAGTCGTCAATCGTCCACCGTTTTTCGTTTACCTCATAATACTTTCGTCAACCCTTTTTTCATAGATGAGATTTAGTTATTTTTGCAAAAAATAAAAGAAGATTAGCGAACATGAAGAAGAAGTTGTATAACAAAATCAATAAGGAAGAACTCAAGCAAAAATTATTAGCTTCAGATGAAAAGCGGGTAACGCTTTCCTTTTATCAGTATGCACATATCACAGATGCTGCTGCATTTCGAAATGAGTTATATCAGACCTTGGAAGAGATAGAAGTATTTGGAAGAATTTATGTTTCCAAGGAAGGAGTGAATGGACAACTTTCTGTTGCAGAGGAAAATTTTGAATCTTTTAAAGAACGATTGTATGCTTTTGATTTTCTAAAAAATATTCGACTCAATATTGCAATTGAAGATGATGGAAAATCTTTTTATGTTTTGAAAATAAAAGTTCGTAACAAGATAGTTGCAGATGGTTTGAACGATGAGACTTTTGATGTAACCAACAAAGGTGTTCACTTAGATGCAGAAAAATTTAACGAACTAGCAGATGATCCAAATACGATTATCATCGACATGCGTAATCATTATGAAACTGAAGTAGGACATTTTGATAAAGCAGTTTTACCTGATGTAGATACTTTTCGAGAAGCATTGCCTTTGGTAGAAAAAATGTTGGAAGACAAAAAAGATAAAAATATCGTGATGTATTGTACGGGCGGTATTCGTTGCGAAAAAGCAAGTGCATATTACAAGCATGTCGGCTTTGAAAATGTTTTTCAACTAGAAGGTGGCATCATCGAATATGCTCGACAGGTGGAACAGAAAGGTTTAGAAAATAAATTTATCGGAAAGAACTTTGTCTTTGATGACCGAATGGGCGAACGCATCAGTGATGACGTTATTGCCAAATGTCACCAATGCAGCGAACCTTCTGATATGCATGTCAACTGTGCTAACGATGGGTGTCATATTCTTTTTATTCAATGTGATAATTGCGGTACAAAGTATGATAAATGTTGCTCTCAAAAATGCAAGGACTTTATCCAACTACCTATAGAGGAACAAGTTAAACGTAAAGGTTTCGAAACTTTTAATGGGACGAAATTTGGGAAAGGTAGGTATAAGGCGCATCATGTGAATGATGGGAAGATTAAGTAATCTTATTTTTCTCTCAATTTTTTATAATAAGCTGCTTGCAATTTTTTTATGACTTCTATGAGTTTTGCTTGTGCCATTATTGAATCAATATTTTTTTCATTTTGTCTTGCCAACAGTTCAGCTAAATCTTCGATTAAATCTTTCTCATATTTTCTCTCTTGAGATTTAACTAACTTAATTCTATATTTCACCAAAGATTCTCGATTCAGTTTTAGCCTTTTAACTGTAAATTCTCCAACAGGAGTTAAACCTTCTAACAAACAGTTTTCATTTTCTAAAAAATGAATCTCAAATAATTCAGTTCTAGGATTCCAAAGTGAGGGAGATGTTAAATTAGGAGGAGTATAATCGTGTTTGTACAAATTACATCTGAAGCAACAATATATCAAATTTGTTAATTCATCTGTTCCATTTTTAGATTGAGGAATAAAATGGTCAATAGATAACATACCTCCACTATCTTCTTCTTTCACCCCACAATATTCGCAAGCATAATTAGCTCTTTCTCTTACAGTATCTCTTAATTCATTTGAGATACTCATGCTCTTTTTTTATCGTATAGCTGCGCAATTTTCTGACGAAGGCCGTCAGCTTCTGCTTTCAATTTCTCATTCTCCGACAATATCTCTTTGTATCGCTGATTAGAAATTTTTATCTGTTCTAATAACTCCTCCACTTTTGATTGACTTTCTGGTTCTTCTTCTATATCAACTCCTAATAATTTTGCTTCTTGCTTATCCATAAGGCCATACCACTCTTGAAGCGATGATAAATCTGCATCAGATAAATTTTCACCTTCGGTATGCCTGCTATGAAGTTTTGCTCCTTCTTCGTTAGAAATCATAATTTAATTTTTAGTTTTACTAAATAGAGATATTCCTTTTCCAAATTTAAGTCTTTTCTAATAACAAACAAAATCTGTTTTATTGTACATCAAAGTTAAAGGAATTCTACTAGCTTAAAACTCTTTTATTTCTTTACTTTGTACTTCCATTTAGAACATCAAAAGACTATGGCAAAAAAGAACAAATCAAAAATAAATAAACCGTCTGCAAAGTCAGCCACTCCTCCCCCGTCGAAATCAAGATCAGCGTTACCTTCCTTTTTTCATAATACCAAAATGAATTGTTGGCTTATCTTG
>JAVCKV010547658.1:0-35520 GCA_032274145.1 Herpochondria borealis | reverse complement strand
AACCCAAAGCTGGTCAAGCTACCAAAATGCTAACCAAAGAGATGTTGATTGGCAATTTAAGCTTGGTGATGCTCGAACCAAATTGAAGTCCCTCTACCCTAAATCTTAGAGATGACAGAGCACTAGGTTTGTGAAATTTAATTCTAAATGCGAGCTGTCTAAGTTTTTCAATCGCTTTCAGTCTATATAGATTAGGAAAAATTTCTTCCTAGGATCCATTCGTAGCGCTTGATGTATTCTTTTGCGGTGACGACGTGGTTGAAGCGTTCATTGGCCTCGTTCATGATACGTTCGATCACAGGGTTCTTGAATTTTCCTTCTAATTTGTAAAAATGGACAGCTTCATCGATGGCCCAACGGAGACCTTCAGCAGAGTAGTGTTGGAAAGAAAAGCCATTGCCTTCGGTCTTCTCGTAATTAAATTGCTCCACAGTATCGTGGATGCCACCGGTGTCGTGAACCACCGGGATGGAGCCATACTTAGGTGAAACCATTTGTGGTAGACCGCATGGTTCGAATCGAGATGGCATGAGCATGAAGTCAGAGGCAGCGTACCCAAGGTGTGAAAGGTCTTCACTGAAGTCCACGATGGCAACGCGGTGTTGAAGACCGTGCATTTCGACAATCTCTTCAAAGTGCTTTTTGAATGATCCGCTAGCGACAATCCCTACTTGAAGGCCGATGTCTGAGTAATCGTCCACAATGCTATATAGGATGTCCGCAAGGAGCTGGCAGCCTTTTTGCATTGGGTCAAGGCGAGATGGCCAGAGGAAGAGAGGTGCACTAGGGTTAATCTCGAGTCCTGTTGTTTCTTGAAATTGCTTTTTGTTGGCAGCTTTCCCCTCAACTTGAGTTTTAGGCTCGAAGTTGTGGTCGAGATATTCATCGATGGTAGGGTTGAATGCTGGGTCAGGAGCATTGAGAATACCACTAGCATTGCCGGAGTGGAGCTTCGCCGCTAGTTCATTTCTAATTGATTCCTGTACGAATGGATGCTTTCCGTCGACTACTTCGTTGAGGAATGTTTCAGAGACTGCGTTGACGTGTGCTGAGGCGAAGAGGGCACTGGCGAGAAGGTTACAGGGATTGTTATCGCGCACGTAGTCGTAACCGCCATTTGGAGTTTGTTCAAAAAAGAGGTTTTCCCAGAAATCTAGTGGGTCGATACCACGGTCTTCCATCTCACTGAGTAAGATACGTTCTGAATGAATATTGTGAACGGTGAAAAGTGATGGAATTCCTAGGCTTTTTGCTGCAGCTGGAATGAGCCCAGTCATCCAATCATTACAGTGAATGAGGTCAGGCTTGACTGCTGGGATGATGTTGTTGATAACTTCACGTTGGAAGGCTAGGGCGATGCGATGGTTTTCAGTGGCTGAGTATACGCGTTCGCGCCGGTAGAAAATACGATCTTCAGCGAGGTGAATTCGCTTGGTTCCGAGGTTTTCTGAAAGTTTCTTGTGTTCGCTATGAAGTACCTGTTGGACATCGAGGTGAAACATTCTGCGGTAGTTTGGCAAAGCCACGTGAACATCAGCCCCTTGATCATAGAGGTGTTTGACTAAAGTTGCGGATACATCTGCAAGCCCACCAGCCTTAGCGCTCATACGTTGAGCGAGGTTACCCATCCCCTCTGGTAGATAGGTGATTTCAGGTGTAACAATAAGAATGGTAGGTGACTTCTTAGATGTGGACATAATTTAGTGCTTCTGACCTAATACATTGCAGTTAGGATACCAATTGTCGACGTTTTTTCAGAGAATCCCCACATTTGTAAGATTACGGTTTAAGAGGTTGAACTCATGCGCAATCTATGCCACTTAATTAGTAATCTGAATCTAGATCAATGGAACAAGAACGATACGAAATAGTAAAACTACTCGGTAAAGGTAGAACTGGAGGCGTCTACGAAGCTGAAGATACGGTACTCGGGCGTCGTGTTGCCATGAGACGTTTCTTTGATACCCAAGGTGATTCTGACCATACTGGCTGGCAGGATCAGTTTGTGGAAATCGCTACGAGCCTCTGTGCCATTCAGCATCCAGGCATAGCCACTGTGTTTGATGCTGGTGTGGATGGCGATGGTGCGTATATCATTTCTCAACTACTTAGCGGAGAGCCATTGAGCGACCGACTTCAGCAAGGTCCTATTAACGAATGGGATGTGTATCAGATGACTGAAAGCATTCTAGATGCCATGTCAGTGGCACATGAGGCTGGATTTATCCATGGAGCTTTCAATCCATCTTCCATTATGCGTGTTCCTCGAGCGAGTGGTGGATACCGTAGTATCATTGTGGATATGGGACTCAACCGCTTAGCTCCATTGATTCAAGGAGCTAATTCTTCTTTCGCCTTGATGGCTGAGCCAACGATGATGGCTCCTGAACAATTTGATGGCACCCCTGCAACTGTGCAATCTGATCTTTATATGGTTGGCCAGTTTACTTATATTTGTCTTATTGGCGGACACCCATTTGGAGGTAAAAGCTTGGATGAAGCAGCGGAAGCACATCGCAGTGAGCGACTCCGTCCTTTGTATAAATACGACAGTGGAGTATCCCGCGAATTGAGTGATTGGGTAGATAAACTCATCGAAAAGGATCCCACGAAGCGTCCCCAGACGGTTCGTGAAGCGATGGAGTATATGCCACGGTTAACGAAACCTGGGGACTATAATAAACGCAGTAAGTTCAGCGGTGCTGCACCATCTAATTTAAGTAATGGTCCAGCCACAAGTTTAACGGAAGGTAATAAATCAGCAACGGCTTCGACCCACCTCAATGCTCCAATTTTAAATGCAGCAGCTTCATTAAATATGGGAACCGCAGCTCCTATCGCAAGTCATACACCAGCACAAGTAGCAAAGCACACTACATCGGTTCAGCACATTGCAGCTCCAGTAGGATTAGGTGGGCGTAATCCAGGTTTGCCTTCACCACAGCAGAAGAAATCTATTATAGGTCTGATTCTAGGTGTTATTGCGGGAGTTGCCTTATTAGGCGGTGGGATCATTGTTGTGACCAGTGGGTGGTCGACATCCCCTGATGACACAACTAATACAGATGAGTCTGGGGATACTGAAAATCCTGTGATTAAGACTCCCAAGGTTAATTACAGCACCGGAGCCAAATTTGCGAAGCCTGTGTTTGTGGCAAAACTTGGTTCTAACAAGGACAGTGCTGAAGTTATCAATCTTTCTGGAGCTCAAGATTGGCTGTGCGTGAGAGCCAAAGGCAAGGGTACGCAGCCATGGAAAACAACTAAAAAGGACGGCCTATACTTAAGTGGAGTAGAATATCATGGTGGCACCAGAGGAGTGCCGCACGACTTCTACTCAGTTGGCTTTAAAGATGGGACTGAGACATATTTTTCTAAGCTTTTGGTGAGTTCAATGAACAACAACCTCGCGATAACGAATGGCAGTGTAGGGTGGAGTTATTTAAACATCACAGACGGGGTTGACCCCGCAGTGGCTGATACAGACTTTAAGACGACTTGGTATAATTCCACGACAGGAGGCTATACAGGCGGAAGTTATAACGGGCCTAAGTTCACGTCGAGTGCTCAAGCACCCTTCCATTATGGAGGGGTTGAGGGCCTCAGGGGTGGGACAGTGCTAACCAGACCGGATAGTGGTAAGCGCTACACTACTTACTATTATAAAATTATTGATGGAGGTGACAGAGGGTATAAAAATTTGGACATTTCGTTACTTGCTGACGACGGTGCTTTTGTTTACCTCAATGGTGTCTTGATCGGCCGCGATGGGGTTTCGAATCCTGATACATTCATGCAGGGCTCGTCACTGGGTGATGAGAGTAATTTTGATACCCTCACCTTGATAGGTAATCCTGTGCTCCAGCCAGGGCCAAACTTGCTAGCGATTTCCGTTCATAATACTAACACTACAAGCAGTGATTTGGGGTTCGATCTCTCTATATCGGGAGATCCCGTGTTAGTCGCTGAGAATAGCACAGAGTACCTTAAAGAAGGTGGAGGCTTCAGAATCTTAGGACAAGTGCCTAGAGATCACAACGGAGCGTTGAAAGGGCGAGTGTACTTCACCTCGTACAATGCTAAAGTTCAGGTAGACTATCATATTTCTGGAAGGACTCCTGACGCAACCAGTTATGGCTACTATTCTCCATCATCTGGTGAAGTCGGAGCCTGCTATTTCTTGGACTTTGAATGTTCCAATCCGGAGCCAGGTTCTGAATTTGAAGTGATTGTCTTTTCTCGCGGTGCAGAGAAGGCAGGTAAGATAGTATCACTCATCTTGAATGGTATCGTCATTAAATAAGGAAGATGAAACAATTATCTACGTCCCAGCAAGAGCAAGTGATTGAACTGGTTCATCAAGTCGCAGCATTCCAGTTAGAGCATTTTCGGGCTGTCGCTAGTGATGCTGTCAATATGAAGGCGAGTCGTGAAACGGTCTCTTTTGTTGATGTCGAATCTGAGCATAAATTAGTAGCAGGGTTAAAATTGATATTACCCGATGCTGGCGTGTATGGTGAAGAAACTGGACAATCAGGTGATGAATCTATTAGATGGGTCATTGACCCGATTGATGGCACTACCAATTATTTGAGTGGAGTCGATCATTTTGCGATATCTGTGGCTTTAGTCTGTGACAATGAGCCAACATTTGGAATTGTGTTTAAAAGTGCGTCTGCTGAATGCTGGGTGGCACAGAAAGGCGAAGGTGTTAGGTATAATGGAGATATCATTAAAGTGGATGCTAGTGCTTACGGTAGCAGTACTGCTTTGTTTGCTACAGGTTTTCCGTATCGTTCGGATGATTTGTGCAAGGCTTTTTTTGGGGCCGCTGAAGAAGTTTTGAAATTAGGCTTGGGTATCCGCAGGACAGGTAGTGCTGCACTGGATTTGGCTTATGTAGGGGTGGGGTGGTACCAAGGTTATTGGGAGTCGGATCTCCAACCCTACGATGTAGCGGCTTCGATGGTCATGTTGAAGGAATCTGGTTGTTTGATGACAAATGAGTCTGGGAAACCTTACGATTTGTTCTCTGACCGCATTATGGTGGTTGGCTATCCATCAGTGCACCGTGCGTTACTAGAAGTTGTTGGAAGGCACTATTAGGGCTCATACCAATTGAGCAGTTATTTTAGCGGAATTATAATCTTTAACGTTGGAGTGAAATAGTTTGCGGAGCTGAGCGAGAGAAAGGACATCGAATGATTGAATGCTAGCGGGATTGATCGTCAGTCACATAGCCCGCTATGCTCTGTCCTTGTGTCTTTTTACCATCCAAGTATTCGCCGTCATTCCGACAATCTAACTATTCAAATGTTATCAATTCATTTTTACAGTTATTCTGTATCAAAAAAGCCTAGCTGGAAGTTGATCCAACTAGGCTAAAGAGTTATTTTAATGTGACTACTCAGCCACTTCAGTTGGGATAGGTGTCACAGGGGCAGCAGGTGCTGCATCATTATTGAGGAAGTCGTTGAGCAAGAAGGTTTTATTTTCTACGTAATGTTTGATCACCAGACCTGCAGAGAAACCAATCACGCAGAGAATGACGAATAGTATCGCCACGAGCGGGTTTGATTTATTTTGAGCAGCAATTCTCTGAGCTCTACGAGGAGCAGGGGCACTAGCTTTAGGCTTTGACTTATTTTTAGATTTAGCCTTTGGGCGCTCAACCTCAACCTCAACCTCAACCTCATCTTCATCTTCATCTTCGATTGAGATATCCTCATTTTCTGCCTCTAGGGCTTTACGTTTTACTGACGCACGTTTTTTACGTTTCTTATCCTTCTCGTCTTTTGAAGGAGGAAACATTGGTTGCTGTTCAGATTCGAACGTGTCTTCTTCAGCTAAGACATCATATTCTTCATCACTGAAGGAGAATGCTACTTCTACATCTCCGAGCAAGAAGTCAGTATCTTGGTTGAGGTCGAGCTTTAAGAAGCGTTGTTCATCGAGCTTTACTCCATTTGTGGATTTATTGTCCTCAAGGATGAAGCCGCCTTCGACGCGTCTGATAATACAATGGTTTGATGAAGTTGACGGATCTGTAAGAAGAACGTCATTGTTGGCTGCACGGCCAATCTTGATGGTATCACGATCGAGTTTTACCTTATAAGGTTGAGGTGTTTTACCTTGCTCTGAAATTTGAATTCTAGGCATAAATTACTATTAGTTTTGTTGCATTAATCCTAAGCGTCTCACTAAAGAAGTGGAAGTAAATTTTGTTGCACTGATGAAATAGATTAGAGGTTTCCTGTCACGAAGAGTACTATTAGTCCAATAACGATAGTTAGCACGAAGGCCGCTACAATATAGAGGAAGCTAGACGAACCTTCGTCATCGTCATCGTCGAGCTGTTCTGAATCATCCTTAGATTCGGATGATTCGTCTCGGCTACTTGATTTGCCTCCTCGTTTAGGCTTTTTCTTTTCTTTTTGTTGAGGCTCGAATTCCTCTTCCTCATCAAGTATTGTGCACTCTTCATCGTCGAGAGAGAAGTCAATTGGCACATCGCCTAGTTTAAAGCTACAGTCATCATCAAGGTCGATAACGTGATAGCGTTTGCCGTTGATCTTTGAGCCATTAGTGGAATTGAGGTCTTCTAGAATGTAGCCACCTTCTACTCGCCTAATGTTACAATGCTGTGAGGAAATGGAGGCATCAATAATTTGTAAATCATTGTTGTCTTTACGACCAATTGAGATCGTTTCCCGAGTTATCTTGATGTTGTAGGTTTTAGGTTTTCTTCCTGGTTCCGTAATTTTAAGTTTTGGCATGGAATGAATATGTTTGTTACCTATAGCAAACCTGTTTGTCCTCTCTGTGGAAAGAAAAAACGTTTAGAATTTGAGAAGTGTGCGGTCGTGGTGATAGATTTGGAGTTCGTTGAATTCATGAAATGGCCTCTATTGGATCATACCCCGAGATTCTTTGTTCAGTTTAGTTGTATAATACAAAGCGATGACACCTTAGTAAAATGTGTGCAGAACCCCTTTAAGGCTATCGGCCAATTCCTGCGAGTGGCCAGTATGTCGACATCGCCAACTCACCTGAGTAATATGGGGTTAACGTTAAGCTAGCTCAGTGATGAGCGTTTTTTTGGAGAGGGGTGGAGAGAAGTTGACTTAACACTACCATATGGGCTGAGGTCGTACCTGGCATAAAAACAAACTTGTTGGGAATATAGTTCCGTGATAAATCTCACATGTATTAACTGATGATGAAACAACTGACAGCATTGATCTTAGTATTGGCGATAGCCAACCCGTTTTGCTGCTGCTTTGGTATGGAGCCATCTGCTCCCAGCTCAGGTCAACCTCAGTCAGCTCCTTGCTGACAAACGGTTGTTGGTGAATCAGGTGATTTATCCCCGGATGATGGCGACAAGCCGCTTAAGGGTTGCCCTTGTAAAAAATCTCTTGTGCAGGCCGAGCATAAGAAGATGGATAAGCATGGTGTCAAAATACTGAAGAACTTACGTTTGTTACTACACCCGTGATTTACCTAGGATTTTTTATGCGACTTTCACCCCCAGGTGCTAAGTTACATATCGTTTACAGCGTCTTTAGAATATAGTATTTTTGTCATGCATAGTTGCTGACTCCAATTGGGGAGTTTCGTTAACTGTGCTTTTTATGCCCACCTCAGGACCTCAGGTACAGGAACTCTAGAGCGGACTTCTGTCTTAAGTAAGAATGAGAATAAACTAGCTATTCGAGTATTGAGCTCCAAACCAGACCAAACAAACAATTCACAAAAATCATGGAATTCTATCTATCAGCACTTCTAGGTGTAACGTTAGTCGAGTCGTCATGTTTGGAGGAGAATAATGAAGGCGTTAATCATTAGCCAAGCACTCATGGTTCCATTGTCCTATCCCTGTCACAGACTGCATGACAGTAGCATTGCTTACCATGTTCGTTGTTCCCAAGCACTACTACTTCTTCAAAGTGCGCAAAGCCATCAAATCTAAATAAATAAAAATGAAAATAAAAATATTAACTGGAGCTATAGCTATTGGATTAGTGATGGCTGCAACAGCTAAGGAGGTTCGTTACTCTCTACATGTAAATGAAAAAACGATCCAACCTGCAGGAAAAAAGGTCACAGCCCTTGCTCTTAATGGCAGTATTCCCGGTCCTACATTAAGATTTAAAGTAGGAGATACCGCTAAGATAACTGTCACCAACGGATTAAAAAAACAGCAAGCGTCCTGAGGCACGGGCTGTTATTGCCCAACAAAGAAGACGGAGTTCCCTACTTAACAACTCCACCGATCGAAGCAGGAAAGATACACACGTTTGAGTTTCCTCTGACTCATGCAGGCACCTATTGGTACCATTCCCATACTGGACTTCAGGAACAACGTGGAGTCTACGGATCTATTGTCGTAGAACCTCGGAAGAAGTTAAAAGATGCTGACCGTGAGTATGTCGTGGTATTATCTGATTGGACAAATGAAAAGCCTAAGACTGTGATGAAAACCCTGATGCGAGGATCTGAATACTACGCTGTAAAGAAGGGGAATGCCCAGTCGATACTTGGAGCTTACCGTGCAGGTGAACTCAAAAGCTACTTCAAGCGTGAACGATCACGCATGGCTGCAATGGATATGTCAGATGTGTATTATGATCAGTTTTGGGCCAATGGTAAACCTAAGTTACACCTTGATGCGAAACCTGGTGAACGAGTGAAGTTACGCTTCATTAATGCCGGTGCGTCGACCTATTTTCATGTTAACTCTGCCGCAGGTAAGATGACCATCGTCGCAGCAGATGGCCCCAGAGTTAAGCCAGTCTCTATTTCAACCCTATTGATGGGCATGGCCGAAACCTACGACGTGATTGTAAATATTCCCCAACGCCTTGGAGCGTATGAAGTGCGTGCAACAGCTCAAGATAGTTCAGGCTTCGCTTCTATTATATTAGGCAAGGGGAAGCTTCATCCTGTAGCTTCTCCTCCGAAGACTAACCTCTATTCGGTGGAGGAAATGGTTGATGCTGCTCTAGTGAGCCTAGGTGATATTAAAGATAAGGAACTAGCTGACATGGAACGATCTCAAACTCCGTATCAACTATTACGTTCTCTTAAGAAGACTAGCTACGATGGCTCATTGCCACGACGCGAGCTAGAGCTGCGTCTCACAGGCGATATGAAAAGGTATATTTGGTCATTTAATGGCAAGACCTTGAAAGAGGAAACGGTGATCAAGGTAAGCAAGGGTGAAGTAGTGCGGTTTAAGTTAATCAATGACACGATGATGCATCATCCGCTTCACTTGCATGGACACTTCTTTCGCTTAGTCAACAAGCATGAGGAGCATTCTCCTCTAAAGCATACTGTGGACGTTCCTCCTATGGGGCAGCGTGTGATCGAGTTTGAAGCTAACGAAGAAAAGGACTGGTTTTTCCACTGTCACCTCCTCTATCACATGGACGCAGGGATGGCACGGGTTATCAGCTACAAAGAGCAAGGTGTAGCACATAAACCAAACGTAGATCCTAAGTTGTTGAACCCGGTATTCCTCCTAGGTGAAGCGTCAATACATAACCATATGACCATGGGTAAAGCTATGATCATGTATGGGCGTGAAGATTTCTACACGAGTTGGGATTACGGCATTAACCATCACAACGAATATGAAATCGATCTTGGTTGGAAACATTACTTTAATCCCAATGTGTCCTCATTAGCAGGTTATAGGCTTACCAATGAGCATGATTCAGACGATCGCTTTTTTGCCGGGCTTGAATACCGACTGCCATTCCTTGTCTATGCTACCGGCACCATTGACTCAGTAGGCGATGCTCGCTTCGAACTGGAGAAAGATCTCCAAATGACAGGTCGTCTATCTCTGGCTCCCACAGTAGAATACGATACGAATTCCAAATGGGAGTGGAGTGTCTCAGCTGACTATTTGCTCACCCGGGATCTGTCACTCACCACAGGTTATGACTCCAAGCACGGATTCGGAGGAGGCCTTAAAATCCGCTTCTAACCTATAAATCTCATTAGAAGTAAATAATAAATAATTTAACCACCAACACATAAAATGATAAAAATAATAACAATGATAGCCGTTGTTGCGAGTATGCTAGCACCTCTCGTAGCAAAGGAAACCCCGACTACAAAAAAAGTTAGTAAGGTAAATCCCTACCCATTAAAAGTGTGCGTCGTGAGTGACGAGGAGCTAGGTTCCATGGGTGATGCCGTTGTCTTTGTCTATAGAGGTCAGCAGATGAAGGTGTGCTGTAAACCTTGCATTAAGCAGTTCAAGAAAGACCCTAAAAAATATCTCAAGCTTCTACAAAAAGAAGTCAACAAACAGCAGAAAAACAAATAACACATTAGAATTATGAAACATATACTAGTAGCATTCGCTCTCATCTCAACTTCAATTATATTCAGCTCTTGTGCACCAACAGCTGACACATCGACAGCTGCCGCAGGAGTCAAGCCATACCAGTTTGATTACTGCGTTGTAATGAATAGTAAACTAGGCTCCATGGGTGACCCCGTGACTAAAGTTTACAACGGGCAAGAAGTTAAGTTCTGCTGTGCTCCTTGCATCAAGAAGTTTGAAAAAAATCCAGAGAAGTACTTAGCGAAGCTGAAACAGTAAAGAACTGTCATGTACAAGATCTCAGGCTCAGACTTTCGTGAGGAAGTTTGGGCCTTTTTCTTTCTTGGGCGGGTTAAAAAAAAGCCTCGTCCACGGTGACGTGGGCGAGGCATGGATGTGAGTTTGAAAAGGAAGTTACTTGCTAGTTTACTCGCATGTGTGAGTAAGCTGACAGTAGCCTATTCTTTATTAAGGTAGTAGTTCTCAGGCGGAAGTTTTGTTGTGGGGTCCTTTGACATTGCATCATGTGCCTTTTTAGCAGCCTTACCATGAACCGTGTCAGTGTGGGCATTCATAAATTTTTCCACATGGGCAAGAATAGCTGTGTTAGCTCTCTCAACTGTGTTGATACGATTTATAATTTCATGAAACTCTTGTCCTGCTTTTATACCTGCTTTGTTTTCATCTTTCCTAAAGAACTCTCCATATTTTTTAAAAAGTTCATCGTAGGCTGCTATACCTTTATAGTTGTTATGAGATTTCTGAAATTTAACATAAACACCATAGACATCTCCAGCATCATTCTGCTGGTTTATCATCTCTAGGTGCGAAGCTATATTAGCATTAACTTTCGCAAGTAAGGACTTAGCAAAAGGATCAGCTTGGTCCTTGTTTTTCGTAAGTCCCAAGTATGCACTCGACCATTTTTCAGCCTGTATCATCTTCATGGCATTCATTAAATGTGGAGCTAGATTGTGAAAAATGGGTGCGTTTTTAATATTAGCACTCTCATCCAGCACTACCGACCCACCATTTTCCTTAACCCACTCAAGATATAGTGCTGCAGATTTAGGCCCTGGTATCCACCAACTAGAACCGCTTTTTTTAACAGTTATTTTTACTTTATCATGATATACTCGCTTACCGTCTTTAGACATCTTTGCTGAGACATAACCACCTACTTTTGTAGGATCAACATCTATGAGATCGTACGGTTTCCCGATTGGGATATTTGCAGGAACTCTAAAATTCATCGCCTCTTCTAGCCACAGAGCTGTCAGAGATGTACTACCTCGACCGCCGTGTCCTCCTTTTTTGACTATATCAATAGTAGAAGTACATGGCTGCCTTGCATTAAATGCCGCCTCGCACCATTCAAAGTGAGACTTGCGGCGATCGATATTTTGAAACATGTCAGCATACGTTGCATTAAAGTACATTGGCACCCCGGAAACACGCTTTGGGAAATCCATTCTCCAAATGGCTGAGTGATCCAATATTACCGCAATAGCTCTTTTTTGATTTGCATCCGCCCAGTCCGCAGCTTGGCGGCCACCTTTACTTATACCTTGGACAATTGCACCTGCAAACTCGACTTCAGGGTGATTGGAAGCCTTTGCAGCAGCGGTAAGCAATTCCTTACTAAACCCTCTACCCTGATCAAGTTTCGAGATCATTGCAACTTGGCTTTTGTGGGCAAAACTTTGTAACGGACCCTTAACATTTTGCATAACACCTCGAACCGCAGGCTGATCAGACCCTGGGAGCTGTGGGATATGTATGGTATTCGACATATTTTTTCCACCTAGCTTATAGTTGAAATCGAATTTCTTAAATTCTTGAGCAGATAAATAACTTGTCATCAGAATACCGATGAAAAGACTAGGGATTTTATGTTTTGTTATATTGTGTAAAATCATAATTACGCGTATTTTGGTTTATATTTGAATTGGTTGCTACTATCAATAGTACCGCTAAGAAGTCACTGTTTTGTTTATAAGTACCTAATAATATGAAAAAATACACTATAATCTTATTTTTTACAAATTAACCCATTGAGCGACGACGGTGACCATTAGCATACCGTCTTACTCCTAAAACGACATGTCAAAGTGAAATCCATGCTTGTACTCGGAGCTCTTCGTTACTGTCGTCCGACCATTGTAACCGTAGGCTGCTGTCACCATTACGAACACCAGAGTTAATGCGATTGAAATTCGTTTTATAATATTTCTTTTAGCAGAACGTCGAAGTGTGGCGCGGCGTTAGCCTTTGCCTCCACTGCCTTGTTCGCCCTTGATGGCTCCAAAAGCAGCGAAGCATGAATTTTTGTGTAAGATTTCAGTTTTCTGAAATCCGACCTTTTTCATAATTTCAAGCTGGAAGGTTACAGGACGTGGAGAATCCTCTAGATCAATATATTCAAATACTTTCTCTTGGTATTCTTTTCCTCCCAAATTGATAAGATAGTCTGCATAGCGTTGCCACATCAGCGCATGGACCTTTTCATTCTCGTGCGTAACCAGATCAGTAATCCAGATTGAGCCACCAGGACGTAGAAGTGCGTAAAGTTTTGCGAAAGTGGACTCCCAATCCTGCTCTTCTCTTAGGTGGTGCAGCACCGCCGCTGCTAAAATGACGTCATACCCTTCCTCCGGAAGAGGGAGTTCTCTTATGTCACCATGAAATTTTCGGATGACTCCGGATGTCTCAGATGACAGTCTTTCCCCCGCTTTAATTAACATTGGCTCGCTTAGGTCGCAGAGGTCACAATCAAAATCTAAAGAATACTCTCGTAGCAGTTTGATGGTATTATTTCCAGCACCACACCCGACATCCAAACATCTATTGATTTCCGGCGTGGCTGAGATCGCTGCTTGAGTGATCAACTCCATTGCGAGTGGAGCGTCGATCGTGGCGGCCTGTCCCGTCTCCAAATCCGAGAAACGCTCAACATCGTTATCGAAGCGGCTTCGTATATCTTCAGTTGTGGACTTATTTAAGAGAGGTTTGTTCATTTCATTCTTTCTGACAGCATCATAGCATCGCTTACCCATCGGAGAGATATGGTATACGAAGGTAATGTGATTGTCCTGCTAAAGTTTTTACTAACCTTGACCTTAACAAAAATAGCCTTGAGATTTTCGTGAATATTGTCAACCCAGTAAATTGTGCACTGCCATGCCTTCATTCAATTGTGACCTGCTATGCCACCCCTTCTCTAGTTAAGGTTCTTCGTTGAACATGAAGACACATTGATACAGATAAATCTCCCCACTTAACAGTTATTTAGAAGATAGCGACAAGGCTAAAAAGATGAGGCCAACTGAATTAGCAATCCTCTCATCAGCTTCTGTAACTATTAGAAAGTTAGAGGATTTGTATACTCGATATTCTACACCTAACTGAGCCGAAATAATTGGCACCTAATTATGGGCTGGATTTACCCAAGTAGAATCTATCGTTAAGATCGAACTACAGGAATCTATACCATCACCGATAGCATTTCAATCGGGATAACAAAAATTACTCTCAGGATTTAAATAATCCGATATACCTATAGTCTTAGACAGATAGCAGAACTTTAGGGTAGATGTATCAGCGGTGGCGAACTTGAATTCAATAAGGGACCTTGTTGCCAGTTGCATCCCAGGGCTTGTTGGGTAATCTGTCTACTCGTTGGCTACTATTGTAATGATTCGTTTTGATTGCTATGAGAGGGCTTGTGCAGATCACTTCTCGAACCGCTCGACTTGGATTTTTCTTTCAGAATAAACCTTTTTACCTGTTCGCCAGGATCGTATTTCCAGAAGATTCTCCCTTTGATGTCCTCCCGCAAGATATCCAACTTGACTCGTTCACCAGCATCGGCCTCAGGACCAATGACAGTTATTTTTTCGCCATTCATAGCAAGAATGCGTGTGAAGAACGATTTTTTAGCAGCGCCTCGATAAACGATGACGTCACCTATTATCAGTCTATTCGACCTGAACGCAGGCCCACGTGTATAGGCCGCGATGTCGCCGCGGGTATAGTTTGGTGCGAGGAAATCACTGCCCAGGTTCACCACGCCAAAACAAAAGGGGCAGGCCAGCAATGTGAACATTGCCGTCAACCCACCTACCTTCAGCACCTGAACTAGCCTAGACTCCGGACACGAGGGAGCCGTAGCAAGCAGTCCTGGAGCAGCAGGGGGAGCTTTCTTTATGTAACGGAGGAATTCCCATGCCAGTCCAAAAAATCCCACGGCCAGTAAAACACTCAGCCAGATTGGCATGAAGGCCGTGTCTCCAGCGAAGTAGAGTCCCAGTATCGACACAGTGTTATTGACAGCGTGCCATAGAATCGCCGGCCAGAGGGACTGCGTCCTCCAAGTGACGAAGCCTAAAGCTATACCAATCAATAGAATCGTGAGAAAGTCGAACGGATTGAGATGTACTAGGGCAAACACCAGAGAACTCGCAAGGATTGCCCTCAATGGTCCACGTTTTTCAAGCGTGCCCTGAAACGCACCCCGGAATATTGCCTCCTCACAGATAGGAGCGATGAGCGCCACGACTAGAAGGTTGCCTACCAGACCTGATGCAGATTCTGGTCTCAGGAGTTTCATCAACGCCTCTAATATAGGAATGAAATTAGAAAAATACCGCTCGATGAGTGGATGTGTGGCCTGCTGCAAAAGGTCTCCCAGTCCAATGAACGTCAATGCCAGAAGTGTTACCCGCCACAAGACCCCGCTACTCAGCGGACATAGCCGTAACCCCTTAACTGCTGAGCCTGATTTCCACTTTGCATACAAGACCGCCGGTAAGAGTAAGCATAGTAATTGTCCTGCCGCTGTAGCCCCCAAGATGGATACCTTTGAGAAAACCATCGAGAAGACGGCGAATAGGCCAAAGGTAACATAAAGGAGGAGCCATGCACCCATGGTGTTTGATGACGATTTATTAAGACTTTTTGAATTCACTAGATTTGTAGGTGGTGATCTGAACCAACATCATAGAGCAACCGATCTCAAAGGGAGTCTGAATGAAATGAGTTGATAGTTAATTATCATAAAAACTTACTTAGTTGACGGCCTATCTGGGATTAGCTGATCTGAATTATTCTCCAAGGTTAGTCACTTATTTTACCAGCCTAATAGATTTACACTCGGCTTATTAAATGAATATTTACTATAACTATAAGTAATCCACACTTCATGCTCAGTATTTCTTCCAGAGCCAAAAGAAAACCGGTGTTTAACTATATGACTCTCAGTATTCAGTTCACTTCCACGGTAGGCTCCAATTCCAGGCCAATCTTTCATCTTCGATTGTGGTTCCATTACAACAATTCCAACTTGATTGCCCTTATTTAATTTTTTGGTAACATCTTCCCACTTCAGATCATTGATAAGTCGGACAATATCACATGCGTCAGCCAATGAGCTAGCAACTACGGGATTTTTTAAGACGTCAACTTTAACACGAGGTACTGGTTCATCAGCATACACAAAGTTAAACGTCATAATTGTAAATAATAGGGCGAAATTTTTCATATCATATTTAGGCTAGCTTTCTTTCATGAAATTTGTGTAAAGGCTATGTAATTTAGCAGAACGTTATAGCTCATCTATCTCACCCAAGGTAAGGGCATTTCATTTACGGATTAGTGAATAGTAGTCATTAAATTTTGGGATTCAGAATGAGAATGAGGATGATGCAAATTTCTATACAAGAAAAGTCTAACTACTTGACTTCAAGAATAGAAGTGAGCCTGTTAACATTTTATCGACACTGTTGGCAATATAAAAGATCATTCGCGAAACACCACCTGGCCCAATTGTACTAAAAACACCTAGTATGCTATTCCACGCTGACAGCCTTCTCCCAGAGCGTTTATACTTATAATGCTCGATAGATCATAAGGTATTAACGATTAGTATCATAGCGATTGTTCCATAGTTTAGAACCTCACCCTAATACTTCTTATCTAGATACTCTTTCAAGTAAATACCCAGCAGGCCGATGATTAAAAACATACAAACGAATGCCGGTGTCAGCAAACTGAAACTAATGGCAAATATTCCAAGTAAGTTATCGCCGATTCTTTTTAAGAAAGGCTTCATGAATTCAGCATAAAGTAAAAGCCACCCATTCACTACCGGAGGGCTAACTTTGATCTCAGGTTAAGGTTCATGATCATCATTAAAATTTCAATTCACGGCGCCGTAATAGGCTGTGCGCAATCTTGTTCTGCACTAGATTACTTAGGACCCCGTTTAACCCTTGTTCTGCGTTGCTATTCCTTGTCAACAGGATTGTCTGCCGCAGCTTTTCTCGCCAACTGCATGATTCGACTCAAGCTGAGTGAGTATCCAGCGAATCCGGGATTTCCAGTGTATCTTGCTGCTTTAGCGGGTGGCTGTGGAATGTGGACCTGTAAATGTATCACGTCCAATAGCATCTTGAGATCTTTATGATAAGTGGGTTTGCGCGGATTTACTGAATCAATTAATGATGAAGAGTTACAGAAAGAGGTATGATTTAGGTGTGCCAAAAAAGATATGAGATATGCCAAAGACAAGCGAAATTATACGAAAATAGACTCAGTCGAATCTCCTTATTCTAGATCTTATAGTATCGCTACTCGTTTTATTTAAGCGACTTATGATAAGTGCCCCAGGTAGGAATCGAACCTACATCTAAGCTTTAGGAGAGCCTTGTTCTATCCGTTGAACTACTGGGGCGATTTAGAAGTCTTCGCTGTTAACCTTTGATTTCCATCAACATTTGGGCGTTGTTATGGAATCGTTTGAGGAAGAAGAGGAGGCGTTCGATCGCTTCCTCGGGCTTGTGGCCAGCGAGTCCGCGGCGGATCATGTTGATCTTACGCAGGGAAATATCGGGGAGGAGTAGTTCCTCGCGACGTGTTCCTGACTTGAAGATGTCGACTGCAGGGTAGAGGTATTGTTCTGCCATGCGTCTGTCGAGCACGAGCTCCATGTTACCAGTGCCTTTGAACTCTTGGAAGATCGCGTCATCGGCACGTGAATTGGTTTGCACCAATGCGGTTGCCACGATGGTCAGTGAGCCAGCTGTGCGGGTGTTACGTGCTGCAGCGAAGATACGGCGAGGCATTTCGAGTGCTCCTGCGACGATGCCGCCAGATTGGTAGCCCTTGCCCTTAGATTGCTTATCGCCATTCATTGAATGGTTGTAGGCACGAGCTAGACGTGTGATGGAATCCATCAAGATGAAAACGTGCTCACCGGACTCTACCAGGCGTTTGGCGCGCTCGATACAGAGTTCGGCCATGCGGCAATGGTTACGTGCACCAGAGTCATTTGATGATGAGTAGATTTCTACACCAGGAAGGCGACGTTTAAAGTCGGTGACTTCCTCAGGGCGTTCGTCGACCAAGAGGATGATGAGTTTCATCGTGTCTTCGTGGTTTTCTATAATAGCTTCCGCGATATCGACCATGATAGTGGTCTTACCTGAACGTGGTGGAGAAACGATCAAGCCGCGTTGGCCTCGGCCAATTGGAGCGATGATATCGACAATACGTGTGGTGAATTTATCTGAAGTGGTTTCTACTGAAATGCGCTTATTCGGGTTCACTGCTTTGAGTTCATCAAAGTGTGGAAATTTTTTGGCATCGTCAGGAGATTTGTCATTGATAGTAGTGATTTCTACTAGTTGAGGGCCACGTGGTCCTTCTTGACAGAACCCTATGATCCACGCACCGTGACGGAGTCCGTATTTGCGGATGGTATCGGGAGTGACAAAGACATCTGTGCGTGACTGTTCCCAGTCTTTTTCTTGCACACGAAGGAAACCGAAGCCTTTAGGAGCGACCTCTAACATGCCGGATATAGCGACTGGATCTCCAGTGAGTTCAATAGGCTTTTTGTCCTTCTTTTCGCGATGTTGGCGATTACCATCCTGTTGACGGTTGTCTCTATTGCGATTTTTTGAGGTTTTCTTTTTGCCTTGAGGACGCTGCTGTTGACGATCACGGTTGCTCGTTCTGTCGCGAGTGTTTTGTTTGCGATTGTTGTTCTGATTACCACGAGGGGAGTCAGGGTTACGATCGTTGCGATCATTACGATTTTGTTGGCGATCGTTGCCGTCGTTACGATCTCTGTTCTGATTATTACCTTGTTTATCAGAGTTTCGACGATTGTCGTTACGTTGTCTGTCTTGCCTATCGTTGCGAGGACGCTCCTGTTGTCTCTCCTGCCGTGGTTCTGCCGAGTCTTGCTGAGAGCGTTCTAGTGGAACTGATTGTGATTGCTGTCGCTGCGGGGTCGGCTGCGTCTCTTTAGGAGCTGCAGCTCGGGTTGGTGCAGTCGCTGCTACCATGACCTTTTTCGTGGCTGGGGTAGGGGAATCGACCTTTGGCTCTAGTTGCTTGGCCGCAGGTTCAGGTGCAGTCTTGTTGCTAGGAGTTTTCGCTACAGTTTTTTTCGCTACCTTCTTGGTAGCTTTCTTAGCTGCCTTTTTGGTTGTTTTTTTAGTCGCAGCTTTCTTGGTTGCCTTTTTGGCAGCCTTCTTAGCTGTTTTTTTCTTCACGGGACTCGATGGCACCTGTGCGTTTGCAAACTCTGGGTTTTGCTCGTCTGAAGTATTACTACTCATGTGTAAGTATATAGGATTCTTGTGAGCACAAAAGTTTGAGCTGGCACAAATCGATCTGCGCTAGTTGAGAATGAGGCGACCCTGCATGAACGTATGCTAGGAATCAGGCCAATTCTATTTAGCACAAAAGTGTGCTAAACGCGACGACATGAGTAATGTGCTAAACTTTAGTTAAGAATGCAAACATTTTTTGCATTCTATGGTTTAAGCACTAATATTAAACAAATCTACGTAGACTGACCGCTTTACTTATGAACTTTTCATTTAGATGTAAATTATGACCAAAATCCACTTATTATTAGTAATGGGCCTATTTAGTGTGACTCATGTAGTCGCACAAGAAAAGGTGAACAGCCTTGAAGAGCTGAAAGAAATCCAACTCCAGGTGAAGGCGGTGGCAGCTAAGAATATGGCAGCAACTGTTTCTATTGCAACAAGTCGGGGGGCTTCTGGTTCTGGCGTGATAGTTTCTAAAGATGGTTTGATTTTGACAGCGGCCCATGTGGTGCGTGGTGCGGAAGAGGTCGATATCATTTTCCCTGACGGTAAATCAGCTAAGGCGAAGGTGCTGGGTGCTAATTATTCAAAGGACAGTGCAATGTGTCAAATGATCAAACCTGGACCATGGAAATTTGCAGAAGTAGCGGATTCAAAAAACCTTAAGATTGGTGAATATGTTGTGGCGATGGGTCACGCGGGTGGGTTTGACGCTGTTCGTACGCCGCCGGTGCGATTTGGCAGAGTGCTAAGTAAGAACACAAACTTCTTTGTCACAACCGACTGCACCTTGATTGGTGGCGACTCAGGTGGGCCGCTTTATGACCTGAAGGGACGAGTGGTCGGGATTCATTCGAATATTGGAAATCTTTGGAGTATTAATAACCACGCTGGTACCAGTGGATTTAAGGCAGAGTGGGATCGACTGAAGAAAGGCGAGCAATGGGGGGCATTAAGTGTCAATCCAATGACGAACCCAGACAGCCCTGCTATTGGAGTTCAGATGAATGGTGCGAAAGATGGAGGCGTGGAAATTGAGTCGGTTTTACCAAAGGGACCAGCTGACAAATCAGGTTTGAAGGCCAAGGATATAATAATGAAGGTCAATGACAATGTGGTGAAATCGCCAGGCATACTGATTGGAGCGATAATGAAGCACAATGCCGGGGATTCAGTGAAACTCACTATTAAGCGTGGTGATGAAACAAAAGTATTAGACTTAGTACTAGGTCGACGTGAACAACTTAAAGGATTTATAAAATAGCACGATGAAAACTATATTTACATTATCAGCCTGCCTCTTGGGGATGACGCTCAGTGTTTCAGCTCAAGCAAAACTTCCACGCATGGTGAGTGCTAAAGATAAAGTGGCTCTTAACGGTCAAGCAAGCTCGATTGCAAAGCAGATCACCCCGGTGGTGAAGCAGGTGAGTCAAAGTGTAGTGAGTATTCAAACAAAGGATCCTCGTGATAAATCATGGCAGGTATTGGCCTTGGGCACAGTGACAGATAAGGGTATCGTCACCAAGTGGTCAGAAGTTTCCGGCTTTATTAACTCAGCAAAAATCGTGGTTTCTGGTAAACCAGCGATGCCGCTCAAGGTGATTGGGATTTATCCAGAATATGATCTGGTCTTGCTATCCGATGAAATTGGGCTCGCACCGCTTAAGTTTGATCAATTAGCCCCCTCTGACATTGGTGATTTTATTGTGCTCTCTGGTGTTTCCGGCCAGCCTGCTGGTTTTGGTGTGGTGAGTGTTCTTGAGCGTTCGCTTAGGGAGTCGGATAAGGCATTTTTAGGAATTCGGATGGATTTTAAGGAAATGAAAGAAAAGGGGGTTTTGCTCGAGAGAATCGTTCCCGAAACTGGTGCTGCTATAGCTGGCTTAAAAGTAGGTGACAGGATGTTGTCGATTGATGGTCGTAAACTGGGTTCTCCAGTGGAAACGCGTTCGGTGATTATGAAACTCAAGCCTGGGCAGAAAATTAAGATTACCGCAACACGTGGTGACGACACTAAGGAATTCAATGTGACCCTTGGGTCTCGCCCTAAAATAGGTGCATTCCCCGCAGGGCGGCTCAATCAGATGGAGCGTATGGGCGGGCCGATCAGTCAGGTGCGCGCAGGCTTCCCAAGTGCTATCCAGTCTGACATGCAGGTTGGTAAGCAATTTATGGGCGGTCCGGTGGTCGACCTCGAAGGAAGATTGGTGGGACTGAGTATCTCAAGGAGCCGTATCAAAACGCACCTCATCCCAGCGGATGATTTGATGGTATTGTTAAAAAAGAAGCCAGTTGCTGTAAATGTGGCGAATCTAAAAAAATTGGCCCAGGGTTCCCAAGATAGATCAATTGTCCCTAAAGTAAGTCGTAAGAAAAGCGCGACTGACTCGTTCGATAAACTATTCAATGATTTGTTCAGCGATCCACGTATGGGCTTCGATGAAGCACCAAAGCGGGATTCGAAGCAACGGATTCAGCAAATGCAGAAGCGGATGGATGAAATGATGGAGGAAATGCAGTTACTAGAAAAAGAGCTCCAGAAGAAGCGATAGGGCAAGTTAATAGACTGATGTCAAAGCTTAGGTTGTAGTCATATCTATTTTGAGAGAAAGTTAGCGTAGTTGACGGTTAGCACTTTGCTAGCTACACTAGTCTCACTCACTATGCCCAAAACTATTCAAGGAACTGTATCCCTCATGCAACTAGAGCCTTCATTCTTACCCTCCTTTGGTAGGAGAGGAAGGGTGTGCGAAGTGAAAATTGGGGACAAATTGGTTTACACTATCCGTTACACCTATGTTTTTATGAGGTATACGCTCTGTTGTGAAGTATACGGCACTAGGGGAAAGCTCGTGGAGGAAAGGTATACGAATATCCGTAAACTTCGAACATGGTTGGACTTGAGTATTCCATCCTATCCATTGGAATATCTGATCGGCATTTTTAGAGGACGCTCTTTTGTCAGCCCGGAAGGTAAGTTTCCGACATATTTCAAAATCGAAGAAGGTTATAGATTATATAAAATGGATGACATGGTGTTTAAGCATGTAGATTTTCATTCTGAAATAGAATTTTTTTGCCCTGAGGATAGATTGATTCAGGCCATTTTAATCGCCTGCGTTTTGTTTAACCCACCACTTCAAGATCGCAGAAGTTAAGATGCAAGAAGCCACCGGTGACGCTGACTCTTAAAAGTCGGCCCGGTGGCTTTTGTGTATAACTAGGAACCCTAGTTTTTTTTGGCCAAACTTCAGCTCTTGCCTCCTGTTGAAACAGGTCTAGTCGATGGTCCGGTTTGACGTGTAGGTTTATTAGAAACGTAGTTATTGCCGCTTGAACGACTGCTTCCATGGTTTGATCGCTTGTAGTTACTGTTGTTGTATCGATTTGAGTTGTGGCTAGGTTTATGGCTTTTATGCACAGGTCGTTTGTAGCTGCGGCTACTATGCACTGGGCGTTTGTAGCTGTGGCTAGTGTAGCTTGGGCGATAGCTAGAATGTCTCTTGTGATAACTATTACCATAGTGATTAGTTGAGTAGCTTGGGCGCTTATAGTAGCGATTATGGCGGTTTTTGTAGGAGCTACATTGGCCGCGATAGCCACATCCACATGGGCAATAGCTACGTTTATTGTCATTACTGTCATGGATGGCGTAGATGAGACCACCTACAGCGGCAGCACCAACCACAGCCGGAAGCACATTACTATTAGAAGATGAAGAAGATGATCCTGAGCCACTGTAATAAGGGTCAGCACAAGAGGTGAAAAAACCTGCAACAATTGCGAGAAGTGAAAATTTTGCGAGTATGGATGGTAGTTTCATATAGCTGTACGACGGGAGCATTAGAAGATCTATTCATTTTTTTTTCCTTCTCTTTACAGATGTTCGAAATCTGATTAAACAACGGCATGGCAGATAATGAAAAACGCGGGCTTACCATGCTAGGGAAGAGTGAATTGACTGTTCCTACATCACCAGATCAGGCGACACTTGAGAAATTCGAGAACATTCGCCCTGGGCGTGGCTATGTAATCAACCTAATCTGCCCAGAATTTTCTTCACTTTGCCCGGTGACTGGTCAGCCAGACAGTGCGTGCATCACGATTCGCTATATACCCAACAAGTATTGCGTCGAAACGAAGTCGCTCAAGTACTATATGGCGTCGTATCGCAATACTGCAGCCTTTAATGAGGAAGTGGTGAATCGAGTTCTCGATGATTTGGTTTCTCTATTAGAACCACAGGAGATGTATATTGTTGGTAAGTTCGGAGCCCGTGGCGGTATTCAGCTCACTTGCGAAGCTGCCCACCCTGAGATTTCGGCTCTATGAAAGTAGTGGTTTTATTGAGTGGGGGAATGGACTCAGTGGCAGCATTGTATGATGCCATGGAGCTGCACGACGTTGTGCAGACCTTATCTTTTGATTACGGTTCGAAGCATAATCACAAAGAAATTCCTTTCGCTCAATACCATAGCCAACGCCATGGCATTGCACACACAGTGGTGCCACTTGGGTTTGTGAATGACCTTTTTCAGTCGGACTTGTTAAACTCTGGTGGTGATATTCCTGAAGGGCACTACGCAGAAGAGAATATGAAGAGCACTGTGGTGCCCTTTAGAAATGGCATTATGTTGTCGATTGCTGCTGGGATCGCAGAAAGTCATGAAGCCGAAGGGTTGGTGATCGCAGCACATTCTGGAGACCACGCGATCTATCCCGATTGCCGCGAAGGATTTATGGAAGGAATGGCGACTGCTATAGCTGAAGGAACCTACGCCAAGATTCAATTATTACGTCCCTTCATTAAGATGAACAAGGCATCGATCGCTAGACGTGGTGTTGAGCTAGGTGTTGATTTCGCTCAGACTTGGTCGTGCTACAAAGGTTTAGAAACGCAATGTGGTGCTTGTGGGACCTGCATTGAAAGACGTGAAGCGTTTATGCTCGCTGGTCTTACTGATCCGACTGAATACTTGGCCTTACCAGAGATTCCGAAAGGGCCGGGAGAGTAACTAGCAGGAAAGTAGATGTCTCCAAGTTAGCTTGTCACTAGGCATGAGAATATTTCTCAATGAAGTGAAGGCTAATGCACCTTACCAATTTTCCCAAATGTGACGAACATCCCAGGCACTGCGTGCGATGGTAGCGGCATCATTTGTTGTTTTTGCTGCCTCGTGGGTAGCAGCACAGCTAGTCAAAGCTGAGAGAATGGTTGTGATAGCTAATAGATAGAATGCTTGTTTCATCAGTGAATAGATGGTTGTGATCAGCGAGTGGGGAAATTAACCCTTACGTTTAAAAATGTTAATGTATGGCATTAATAAAGCTTTTAGCACCTTATAAACAAGGAAAAAAGCTCCAACGACGACACCAACAGTTAGCAAAATCACTAGTAGAACTGCCCAAATCGGCCACCAACGCTTCTTTAAAAGGTTCTTGCGACCTGGTTTTGCAAAGAAACCCATGAGCTTGAACATGATTCGCTGCTTAATCGGTAGTCCTTTAAATCCTGGGATGTTACCCGAGGAGAACATGTTCATGATGTCAGGATTATTGAAAACTTGAGAGAAGTCTCCAGGCATACCTGTTGGTCCGCCAAACTCTTGTTGCTGTGTGTTTGCCTCTCTATTCGGCATTTCTTCACCAGTTTCAGAATCAATCACTACTGCTGATTCCTTATGCTTCTTTTCCTCCGCTTGTTTCTTAGAGCGTGTTAGGATTTCGTCGATGTTGATTTCTTTTGACATGGTCAATGGGTCACTCGCCAACTGTCGGAGCGAGTGACAAATAGGATGTTAATAAGGAGTCATTACGTGTGAAAGAAGTAATGCGCAAATGGTAAACTTACGCACTACCTATGAATTTTTTAGATCACATCAGTTGACCTACAGCCAACCTATGGTTGGAACAATGTCTTTTCAGTCTTCGCGTCTGCGATGATGAAGTTTTCACGGTGCATGTTTGCATCTGTGCGGAAAGTGAGGCGGCCACTGTGGGTGCGCTCAAGTTCAACCAGGATCTTTGAGTCTTCCTTCTTGAAGCGGTTGAGGACCTCATGGTTGACGATGACAACGATGTCTTCGATAGATCCGTCATTGCGTTGAATAATTGTGTTGAGTTGACGTTGAATCTCTACTGACATTGACATAGTGGTCTTGACGCGTGAACGACCTTGGCAATATGGGCATGGCTCATAGAGTGAATCACGGAGTGACTCGGTGAGGCGTTGGCGTGTCATTTCCATCAAACCTATCGGTGAAATTTGCATGACTTGTGTCTTCGCTTTATCACGCTTCAAGCGATCCTTCATTATACGGTAGACAGCTTGCTGATCCTTTCTGTGACGCATGTCAATGAAGTCAACCACTACGAGACCGCCGATGTTACGAAGGCGGAGTTGGCGTGCTACTTCTTGAGCAGATTCCATGTTGGTTTCGAGAATCATTTTCTCAACATCCTTAGAGCCTTTGTTACGCCCAGTGTTGACGTCGATAGCAATCAACGCTTCCGTTTCGTCGATCACGATGTAACCACCACATGGAAGCCACACTTGGCGGTGGAATGCTTCGTCGATTTGCTTTTGCACCCCAATCTTAGTGAAGATCGACTGACGTGATGGGAAATAGTGAATACGACGCTTAGCTCGACGTGAAATACGGCCAGCTACCTCGCGCATGAATTTGGCAGTTTCTTCATCATCACAGATAATTTGATCTACTTCGTCGGTGAGGAAATCACGTGCTGTTTTTTCGATCAAGCCAGGCTCACGGAAAACATCTACCGGGGCCGGTTTGTTGTCGCGCTTGTATTCTACATCGGCCCATTGATCGAGTAACATGGCGAGGTCGCGCACAAAGTGGCGAGCACGTTGGCCTTGAGCCACTGTTCTCATGATGATGCCCATACCTTCTGGGATTTGGAGCTTCAGCATGATGCGGCGTAGGCGTTGGCGTTCCTTTGGATCGTCGACTTTACGTGAAATACCAAACTGCTCTGAGAACGGCATGAGTACGAGATAACGACCAGCGAGCGAGATGTTAGTGGTCACACGAGGGCCCTTATTGCCGATCGGACCTTTTGAGACCTGGATCATAATTTCTGATCCCACTGGGTAAATGCTAGGGATGTCCTTAGAAGAGATTTTCTTTTGTTTCTTCTTTGGACGACCTTCTCGTTGGATTTCCTCCATGCCTCCGTCGAGTGCAGCAGGGATAGCGTCCCAGAAGTGTAGAAATGCGTTCTTGTCCATGCCGATGTCAACGAACATAGCTTTGAGACCGGGTTCGATGTTTTTGACAGTTCCTTTGAATATTCCGCCAACGATGTTGTTGTCACCTTCACGTTCAACGTCATATTCCTCGAGGACGCCATTGTCTAGGAGTGCCACACGGCGCTCAAGTTTTTCGTTGTTGATGACGAGTGTGACGCCTTCTTTTGGGTTTGGTGTGCCAATTCCTAGAGCTCTTTTAATTCTTTTGATCATAATTAGATTTTTTTGTTAAGTTGAGTGTTATTGTAGTTAATTAAATGTTCACCACGTAGTGTATGAAAGTGTTGTATTGATTATTCGTCTGTTGGAGTTTCTACCCCTGGTTCTGGATTGACGACGATAATAGAGTTTTCCTCGGTGCGAGCTTCCTCTTTCACCGGTGGGGCGAACAAGACGTCGAGCGCATTTTCTTTAGGGATTTTAATCTCATCGATGATGTCAAAGTTACCAATGGCAGGAACCATTTTCTTAAGGGGGAGTTTTATGCCGTTTTCGCGTGCAAAGGCACCTTGCAAGATGAGGTTGACCAAAGGTCCAGCCACTTTTCCACCTGATGTTCCACGGCGCACTGCCACTGCAACGACATAGCGAGGGGAGTCGTATGGTGCGAATGCCACTGTCCATGAGACGTTGGTTTTGAGTCCTGCTTCAGATGTTTGGGCTGTGCCTGTTTTTGCGCCGATTTCGATATCGGCGAGTGCGGCACGTCGTGCGGTTCCTCCGGTCTTATTGGCTGCGAGCCACATTCCGTGACGGATTTTCTCCAGGTCCTCGATATTCACGCCTTCACGTAAGAGGTTGAGTTTGAGGAGTGGTCGATTTGGGAAAGCGATATTCTTAAGCGGGTGTTTGACGCTCTTTATGATCCGTGGCGCGTAGAGGTGTCCACGGTTGGCAATTGAGGCAACTAGGCTCGCCATTTGTAGTGGCGAACATTCGCTGTCGGCTTGTCCAATTGTAGTCATGCCCGAAATTGCAGGAGTAAGGCGATTACCTCTATTAGATCTTATCCATGCTCGGCTACCTGGAACAATACCAGAGGATTCACCAGGAAGCCTTACGCCAGTGCGTTTGCCAAATCCAAGTTTACTGAAGGCTTCGACAAGGTTGTCAGCACCAATCACTGAGGCAAGTTGCATGAAGAATGGATTGCATGAGCGTTGAATAGCTTCCGACAGGGCTAGGTCGCCATGGCCCCAAGTTTTCCAACAACGGCATTTCAATTTACCGTATTTGATGTAGCCGATACAGTTATGAGAGAAAGTTGCTTTTCCATGCATGCAGGCAGCAATTGCGGTAGGGAGCTTGAAGGTTGAGCCTGGCGTGAAGTTTCTGATTGCAGCATTATTAAACGGCTGTGCCTTGTTTTGAATATAGGCTTTGAGCACATCTGGGTGAATTTTTGGGATGTAATCGTTCGGGTTATAATCTGGGGTCGATGCCATCGCTAAGATTTCTCCAGTATTGGGGTCGAGCACTACAGCGGAGGCTCGACCAACATGGCGGAGCACGGTCTCAGTTAAGTACTGTAATTCGGCGTCGAGGGTGAGAGTGACTTCCGCCCCTGAGCCGCTGCGTTTATTATCGATAACGCCCAAGGTCTTGCCCTTGTTGTTTTTGAGGATGGTTTGAATCCCTTCAGTGCCCTTGAGAAAGTCGTCCATGGTTTTTTCGATTCCATCGATTCCTTTGGCATCACCAATGTAATGTTTAAATCCGTCTGGGATGTCGGCCTTTTCCCACTGAGAAACGTAACCTAGGATGTGAGATGCGAGCGATCCATATGGATATTGGCGCTGTGGTCGGACACCGATATAGACGCCAGGAAGCGAAACATTGTGTTCAGCAGCGGAGGCAAACTCATCGTAGCTCAGATCGTTTCGGAAGGTGAATGGAATGAGGCCTCGGTGAGTATTATAGTGAGGACTTAATCCCGGAATGTTTTCCTCTGGTCGATCTAGGTCGAATTGGGCTAATCGTGGTCGAAGGTAGATATTAATAATTTTGTTAATATCTCTAAACTTCTTACCTTTATCGATATGCAAGGTATTCTTATCGTCAATGTATGCTTTGTAAATTTCCTGCAGATTAAGTGAAACTTCATAGTTTCGTTTATTACTAGCGAGAGTTTTTCCATTGCGGTCGAGAATTATTCCACGGACACCGGGTTCACGAACGGTCACCTCATACGGCTTTGGAAGCTTGTCGATATAGCTCTCACGGTTAGTGATTTGGTAGTCGTGAAGTCGTGACAAAAGCACGCCGGTTCCTGCCAGCACGAAAATCGTGAGGAGAAGGATGCGGTGTCTATGTCGAGGAATGTGCATGTGGTGCGTTTTACACTTTATCAGGGTTAAAGAATCGTCTGCGTGCGTCGTTTTTGATGGTGTGATTACAGAGGCTGGCAAACTTGCCGAGCATGAGCAGCAGAGCTGGAACAAGAAGAGTGGATAGTGCGGCGGTGAAGCCAATCTTTAGGACGGCGTTTGAAGTGATCTCAAATTCGCCACGAACGATGTTAATGATGAGGTATTCTGACCATAGGTAAAAATAGACAGTTACGCCAATCACAGCGGCTGGGATCTTCCACTTTCCTGCACGGAACAGCGGAGTGAACCCTAAGGTGATTGCGCCCATGACGGCGTAGAGTATGATAGTGTAGCCAAAAGTGATGGATTCGATTTTCTCTGAGTAGATCGATTCGAAACCAATGTGCTGAGATAAGGTGTGTTGACAATCCCATAAGAGGCCTGCAAGGAAGGCTAGAATTAGCATCATCGAAGTGTTGCCTGTGAGTGCTGAACTGAGGAAGACCACAGGGACAATCAGAATACGCACGTCACCGAGCATTCGAATCGAGGGAACGAATTGTTGGATGATGCACGCCAAGCAGGTTAGGGCGATCAATATGGAATTGTAGCGAATCACTTTTGCGAACTGGTCAAGACGAATACGGTGCGGACTTCCTCGAAATCCACCGACGGTCTGACAGTTGCTTCTGCATCGAACGATCCGGATCTATATTTTTCAATAGTTCCCAATAGAATGTCAGGTGGGAAGAGACCTCCCCGGCCGGTGGTAAATACTTTCATGCCTGAGGTGATTTTCGCATTAGGCGAAAGAAACTTCAGGCGGAGAACTGGGCGGTCATTGGACTGTGTCCGTTGGCCACTCAGGATTCCGACTTCATGAGTGCCAGCGATCTTGGCTGATACTTGGCACTTTTCATCGGTTAAGAGAAGGATCGTGGATTCCTCAGAGTTTGAGACATCAACCTTACCTACCAAGCCTTCAGCAGCTAATACGGGTTGGAAGTCGGTGACTCCGTCTTTGGTGCCACGATCGACGATAGCAGTTTGCCACCATGTAGAAGGATTACGACGAAGAATATTCGCCGTAACAGCTGAAAATTTTTCTCGATGAGGGAATTTGAGAGCATCTCGGAGGTGTTCTACTTCACTAGCTATCTTCTCAAGGTGCTGGATACGTGAGCGTGAGATGTGAAGCTCTTCCTCTGATTTCTTAAGGCGTCCCGCAAGCTCATTGGAGTGAACTACCTCATCGTTAAATCTACGGATCTTTGCCTCCATTGCCGAGCCGGCAGTAACAAACGGACTGACGCAGTAGTAATAGGAGGCTTGAATCGTTCGCACAGAAGCAGCACTCAATGTGAGCACCCAAGTGGTGGCCACGATGAAGATTACTAAGGCTATGAGATTCTGCGGTTTCACAAGAAATGATTGATTATTGGATGTTTGCCACACGCTTCAATAGGTCGATCTCCTGAAGCACCATGCCTGTGCCTTCTGCCACAGCGGAAAGTGGATCATCTGCGATGTGAACAGGGAGTCCGGTTTCTTCCTTGAGTCTACGATCTAGGCCTTTCAATAGTGCTCCGCCGCCAGCTAATGTCATGCCGCGATCAATGAGATCGGCGGCAAGTTCTGGTGGGCAACGCTCAAGTGTCGTGCGTACAGCGTCAACAATAGTTGCCACTGGGTCGGCCATCGCTTCACGAATTTCTTCAGAGGTGATTGGTACTGTCTTAGGAAGTCCAGCCACCATGTCACGACCTTTCACATCCATTGTAAGTTCTTTTGGCAGTTCTGTTGCAGAGCCGAGACGCACTTTGATATCCTCAGCGGTGCGTTCACCAATCATGAGGTTGTAGGTGCGCTTCATGTGATGGATGAGTGCTTCGTCGAGTTCATCACCAGCGGTGCGAACGGAACGCGAATAAACGATTCCACCAAGTGAAATGAGAGCCACCTCAGTGGTTCCTCCTCCGATGTCAACAATCATGCTGCCAGCAGCTTCTTGAACTGGGAGGCCAGCACCAATAGCGGCAGCCATAGGCTCTTCCATGAGAAATACTTCACCAGCTCCAGCATTACGTGCAGATTCCTCTACAGCGCGGCGTTCAACTTCAGTGATGCCAGTAGGAACAGCAATCACAACGCGGGTGTTGGACTTGGATTTATTGTTATTTGCTTTTTTGATGAAGTGACGAAGCATAGCTTCTGTGACCTCAAAGTCAGCTATGACACCATCCTTGAGTGGGCGGATGGCGACGATGTCACCAGGAGTTCTGCCGAGCATGCGCTTGGCATCATCACCAACGGCGAGGACAATATTAGTGCCTTTTTTTACCGCTACCACTGACGGTTCGCGGAGTACAATGCCTTGATCCTTAACGTTTACGAGGGTGTTTGCGGTTCCTAAATCGATACCGATGTCGCTAGAAAGGAATCTGAAAATTTTACTTAGCATAATTGCATTTAGTTAGGAAAGTGAGAGAAACGACAGTGGTCATGACTGCTTAAACTAACCTAGTGGTATAGGTTCGCAAGCTCAGAAGCGCAAATGTCGTCAAATACCTTCGAAGCTTATTAGCTAAGGGAGATACGGCTGTCTTCAGCGAGAACTTTGCTGAGATTATTCCAACCAGTGTGGGTTTGGATATTAAATACGTATAGGTAAAGGCTTGCAAGGTTAGAAGGGAACTTGGCGAAGAGTTGATCCACCGCTTCCGCGAGCTTGTCTGCGTCGAGTTCATCAGGGAGCTCCTGATCAACAGCACCAGTGCCATCGTGCTTGATTTCCATCGCGTCACAGAAGGTAACAAGGAGTTCCTGTTGACCCTTCATAAACCATGCCTGCAGGAGGTGTTCTGCTACCATTTCGTTACGCTTACTAGAAAGTACTTTTTTAAGCCACTTGATTTGGTCTACTACTGGCTTCTTGGTGATGAAGACAGTTCGGAGTTTTGCTCCTTCTGCGAGGGTGACGATAGCGGTCTTGTATAGATCTCTCTCAGCATCGCGCATCCACTCAAATTGTTGAGTTGCGAGTTCTGGAGCCATGTTTGTGTATAATTCGTAAGCTTTCAAAATATTAGTATTGGTGAAATGATTTTAGTCATAGAGGAGTCCATGGGGATCATTGGTGCTTGAGCATGTCATCGGCACCTCCAATTGGGCTCTTATGAGTGCCCGAAGTGAAGCGGCTTCGTTCTGTTTTGCAACGAAAAAGTAAGCACCGTGGAACATTTTGGTCATCTTAAGCTTTCCTTGTTACAGAATGCCTCAGTGTTCGATAGAGTGGGAGCTTCCGTATGCTACTGAAGATGCTTTAAATGCTTAAGTTGTGTTCATCTGTCGGTGTTGTCTGGATGATTATGATGGGATCCAGAGAGGTTAATCTGCTTCCGTTTCTTATCGGGGCACTATTTTTTTGCATTTTTGCAGCTTTTTACTGTCACCTTCTCAAAAAACTCCCTAATTATGATTGTTACACAGAAAAAATTACATCTATGAAATTATCACTTAAAGGAATTATTATCGCATTGTCATTGTTACCAGCCACAGTTGTTGCGGAAGGCAAGGGCAAAGGCAATCAAGATTGGGCGGAGAAAGCTGCATTAGGCTACGAAGCGAAAGCCAAGGCTGCCAATGAAAGTGGTAAGCCCAAGATTGCCGAGATATTTACACGTATGGCTCAGATCAAACGTGATGCTGGTGCAGCAGGCCGTGCTGGCGAGAAGTTTAGCTGGGATGAATACCATCAACTTAACGGTAAACTTAACCAAATTCGTCAAGGTCAAGGAGATGAAAAGAAGCATGAGCATGAAAAGGACGGACAAGATAAAAAAGATCACAAAAAAGTTGATGCAGGAGCAGGCTTCTTGAAAGCTGCTGAAGAATACCAAAGACTTGCAAATGAAGCGATGAAGAGCGGAAATGAAGGCAATGCCAGTATTTACACTCAGCTCGCGAATATTAAAAAAGAAGCCGCAGCAGCAGCTGTCAATGGTAAAGGCTATGATTGGAATCGTTATTTTGAATTACAGAAACGTCTAAAGAAGTAGAAACTACTTTTTAATGTCGAATGAGGTCGCGTGTCATGAAGACTAACGCGGCCTCTTTTTTTGCTATGGAACGATATTTCACGAAACTTTTCTCGCTCACTTTGATGATGATGCCAGTAGCCACATTAGCCGCTGAACAGCCAAATATTCTCATTTTTCTGGTCGATGACATGGGGGTGATGGATACCTCTGTGCCCTTTGTTGTTGATCCACATGGGAAGCCCCAGGTGTACCCCTTGAACCAGTATTACAATACGCCATCAATGACAGCATTAGCGAAGACCGGAGTGCGTTTTTCTCATTTTTATGCCAATAGTGTTTGTTCGCCATCGCGAGCATCCTTGTTGAGTGGTCAATATTCAGCTCGGCACAAGGTGACACAGTGGATCAATCCAACTGATAAAAATAGTGGATCTAAAGGTTGGAATTGGGAAGGTGCTAGAGCGAAGGGTTTTACACTTCAATCGACTCTGCAAAAAGCGGGTTACACCACCGTTCATGTTGGGAAAGCACACCTAGGGCCATTCAAGCACGTCGGTGCAGATCCCTTGAAAGTCGGCTTTGATATCAATATTGCAGGAACAGCCATTGGAAGACCACATAGTTATTATGGAGAAAAGGACTATGGCAAAGTGAGTATCCGCGCTATCCCTCACTTAGATAAATACCATGGTACAGATACATTTCTTACTGAGGCTCTACCCTAGAGGCTAAAGCGACGCTGACTAAGTTAGCGAAACAGGAAAAGCCATTCTTTATGCACATGAGTCATTATGCTGTGCATGCACCATTCAATTCAGATCCACGTTTTGCCGCAAATTATAAAACTTCTAGTAAGGGAAAGTCGGCACAAGCGTTTGCGACATTGGTCGAAGGTATGGACAAATCGTTAGGGGATTTGATCAAGCATCTCGAAGACATTGGCGAAGCTGAAAACACCTTAGTTGTGTTCTTGGGAGATAACGGGTAAGACGCACCTCTTGGTTCCAAAACAACTATAGCATCAAGTGCTCCTTATAGTGGCAAGAAGGGGACTTGTTTAGAGGGGGGCATGCGTGCCCCATTGATCATAGGTTGGGCTAAACTATCCGCTGACTCAGCTATTCAGAAACAATTCCCAGTGTCTCAGGGGGTAGTGTCTAAGAAATTTGTGCACATCTGTGATTTAATGCCAACCATTCTTAAGTGACAGGAACAAACACACCAAAGTCGCATGTTCAAGATGGACAAGAACTCACTGAGTTTATGGCAAAGCACATGGGTGAGCATAAGCAAGAATTCCTCATGCACTTTCCTCATGGCCACAATTCTAGCAATTATACAGTTTTACGCAAAGGCGACTGGAAACTACTGAAGCACTACGGCGACAAAAAACAACAAGCTAAGATTGAGTTGTTCAATGTGGTGAAAGATATCTCGGAAGAGAATGAACTTTCAGTAAAGATGCCTGAAAAGGTCGAAGAGTTAGAAAAGCTGATGCAGAGTCGCCTTGACGATTGCCAGGCACAGTACTGGGTTAAGTAATTTGCCAGTGGGTCTTCACGTGCGCGAGTGAATTGCTGAAAATTTGCTTTCACGGGTGTTCCTGTGAGAGGGAGAAGGCGGGCAGATTATTCATCTATAAGTCACTAGTGAATATTTATCGAAGAGGTAAATACCATTTAAAAGCATTAAAGGCATCTGACCTATTCCTCTGCTGCTGGAACCGGGGAAGTCTTATCCTTTGTAGGGAAATCCGCTGGAACATCAGCCGTCTGCACTACCTCACCAGAGATAGCCCATTCAGTGCCGCGTTGGAGTAGTTCGTAGAATCCACGGCAACGCATAGCCTCAGCATCATGACCGAGCGGAGTATGAAAAATTCTACCTTTACCAAACTTCACCGTGAGCACCATCGGTTCGTTGCGTTTCGTGAGTTTCGAGACGGCAGTCGCCTGCGCTTCCACATGCTCGGCAGGGCCACAGAGCTTGCAATAAAGCTCGTCTTTAGTATGGAACCACTTGCTAGGAAGACCTTTGGTAATAGGGTGATTCTGGTCAATGTGCTCGATGATAAATTCATGCCTTTTTCCATGCCCTCCTGAACCTCCTTTTGTCGTGGTATCGCGGATTATTTTCCCATCCACCGCATGTAGCCAGACTCCGTCACGCACTAGCTTCCTGCCACCCCAGCCACCTACTGCTATCATTTGATTGTATTCTTTCCATTTGCCGAATGAATTGTTCGCGGAGTGCACACAAACGAAGGCACCACCGTTATGGACATAATCGACAAAGCTCTTACGCACTGCCTCTGGCCACATTTGGCCATTATAGTTGCTCAGTACTGCATCATAATCAGAAAACTTAGGCTGCTATTTCGCTCAAGCATCAGACTCAGATCCCTTGGGAGGACTGGTCGAAACAGTCGTTACATACACGCCACTAGAATTCAGAGCGTGCTTTAAAACTGGAGTTGTAGATTTCCAGTTGTGGTTGTTCTGCCCATCAATAATTAAGACTTTAAGTTTAGCTGCTTTAGTGTTTTGAGCGGTGCCTATTACTGGAAAAAATGCAAAGGATACGAGTGCTAGTTTGACAGAGTTGGTAATTAATTTCATAATTTTTTAGTGTGTTGGGCTTGATCATAAGACGGTAGTTTGACATTCCTTTACTGTCACTGATGAAATTTGCAGGTGGAATATAGGATTATCCGTTGTTAAAATTGAAAGTTTTATCTTATAGCATGAAGATGCCCCAACCATTTACTTATTCAATGTTAGCTAGGGTTTGCTTAAAAAGTAACCAGCTCTTTTAGAATATAACTTTCCTGATAATATTAGAGCCAGAGGTGCATGGATATGCTATCAGTGCGTTGAAAAGGCGTGCACCTCACATGATCAGAAACCATCCAAATCAAACTGAATTTATCGAC
>JAVCKV010547548.1:0-11131 GCA_032274145.1 Herpochondria borealis | reverse complement strand
GTTTTGAATATAAATCACTTCCGGGTATGATTGTAGATAAGGTACTCATGCATCTAGGCTAATCTAGTGCCTACTAGCGCGGTGGGCCACTCTGGAAAGTGACCCAATTGGGCCACTTTGGTCCACTTTTAGAAAACGTTAGCTAGCTAGCTTTTACACACTCTATGGTGGTTGCTACATGTTGTGGACGACTATAGTACGTACTAGATTGACTTTTGGGTCAGTTTTGTCGTCACTATTTGTTTTCTGAAGTCATCAGTCTGCACTTCGCTTCCAAGGGTGATGTCATTTCAAGAAAACAGCGTCACATTATTTTGCTTACAAGTGTCAAAAATGATACAGTACGAACCGACGCTGTGATGACGTGAACAACAACCACTGCTTCATTCCCAGTCGTCCATTGCCACAAAGCCATCATCATTGTTGACTGATTGAGAGAGTTTAGTTCTGAAAGCATATCATCGTCATCATGCCATATCCAAAGTTCAAGTAAGTGAAGAATAGAACAAACGAAGCCATGGATGCAAGATTCTTGCTCACTTTTTTCTCATTCGAACCCTCCCGCATCATAGCCCCCTCCGCGACATTCTCTCGGGCACCATCATGGCGGCCACTTCGGTGCCTCAATTGATTGCGTACGCCGAAACCGTCGGATACGCTGGATACCGCGGTCTCTCGACGGCTGGTCCCACGTTACTCGCGTGGGGCGTCACGACGGGATCGCCCTACATGAATTCAGGTGTCACTTCCATTACGGCGTTAATGTGCAAGACGGATTTGGATGGAGAATCCTATCTCGCCCAGCATGGGGAAGAAGAATACGTGAAACTAGTGGCGGCGTATTCGTTCTACGTCGGAGTGGCGTCTATCCTGCTAGCAGTGGTTGGATTTGGCAAGTTGGCACAGAGTGTGCCCAAACCAGTGCGCACTGGATTCAAATGGGGATGTGCCGTGGGCGTTCTGGTATCGGCCGTTCCCAATGGATTGTTTGCACGAGGTGGCAAGGAGCTAAAGGCGCATATTGCAGACTCGGACATGGCCAATGAATTCATATCCAACATCAAGACCAACTTTTCAGCCGCCACGGGTGCCGTCAATGTCACGAATTTTGTCTTTATGCTTGCTCATCCTCACTTGTGGTCCTTGATTCCCACTATCCTCTTTGTGATTGGTACTGTCTTTGTCATGCGCGGCAAAAAGTACCTACCAAAGGTGCTACCACCAGGGACTGAAGTCATTATTGTCACGGCTGCCGCCACGCTGTTTTCGATGAACTATGACTATCCCGGTGCCGTTGTAGGAGAAATCCCATCCGTCGACCCCAATGCTGGTATGAGCTTGGGACCGATTCAAATACCCATTGAGTTACTCAATCTCAAGGAGATTGTCATGGACGTGGACATTACCTCGCGCTTTGGCAACTCGTACGTCATGCTCTTTGTGAGTGCCACACTCTTTGCCGCCGTCAATTTTCTCTCCATCATGGGCATTGCCAGTGGCTTTGAAACCGATCAGGGCATTGCCTGGAGTGCACCTCGTGAGCTATTGGCGCAGGGTGTGTCGTGTGGTGCTGCGGCTGCGGTGGGATCGGCGCCGGTATCTGGCTCTCTCTCGCGATCGCTCGTTTCCGTCATGACTGGCACGACGTCGCAATTGGCCTGCTTGGTGACGGCCGTTGCGTGGATCTATCTCTTGCCCTACATGGGAATCATGTCGCCAACCCCCAAGGCGGCTCTGTCGGCAGTCATTGTTTCGGCAGTTGTCAAGGGAGTGTGTGTTCCGAAGGATTTAATGAACTTGCAGGGGTGGAATGCTGTGAGTGGATGGACAACGGGTGTATTGACAGCCTTGACGAGTCCAACGATTGGATTTGGTGGGGGGCTTATTCTTCACTTTGGACTGAATCAAATTGTGGGGACAAAGCAGCCAGAAGGAAAGAAGCAAAAGAAGGCGTAGAGAAGAACACAACTACTTCTTTGTTAGATCAGATATGTTTATGCTATTGTTTGATTTATCAGACTCCTCGTTGGTTTGATGGTGTTTCTTCTGGATCGCTTTTGTTCGTTCTCGTTACCTTTATGCAGTTGTCGTTGTAGTATCACGGTAATAGCCCCTGCTCCGCTCCCGCCAACGGTATCATCACCTGTTGCTCCCATTGATTGCCGAACCCGAAAAATACTGTTCCTCTGCTCGTCGCCTTCGCGTATAGCCAAAAAGAGTTACAAGGTTGCCATTCTCAGAGACACAAAACTTCCTTCAGAGGGTTTCCAGTAAGCGGTTTCGTGTCGTCGTCAAGGGGCACTAGATAATCACCGCAGAACGCTCAACATCGGAGCTGTCAAGCCCCATCATAATTGCGATTCCAGCCCGCCGTAAAAGCTACTTAGAATAACAGTACACCAATGTCTGTGTATACAGCAACATCAACTTTCTATTTTTCTAGGTTTTTTGTTGTAAAAAATTCTTGACATGCCCTTGAACATATAAACACTTCGACTACTTGCTGGCAGCAGCGGCAGCTTGTCTGGCCGCCATCATCTTTTCATACTTGCGGCGGTGCTCCCACTCGTGCATAGAGTCAACATTGAAGCGCATAGATAGTTGATCTGCTTCCTTTACGGCAGGGTCGTCAAAGAAATAGTCCGCAAGGAGTGCCTTTTCCGCGGACCAGCGATTGTCTGGATTGAGAATCATGAGATTGTCAATCAAGGTAAGCGCACTTTCAGTCATCCAACGAGGGTTTGGTAAATTGACCTTGAGTGCTTCACGGAGTCGGCGAGGGAGAGGCTTTTCGCCTTCCTTGGGCCTGGAATTCTTCCACAGCTTGCATTTCTTGTTAATGTCGGGCCAGGTTTCGGCGGTCGGGTGCCCACAAGTCTTGAAGATAAGTTCAAGCTGAGAAGCCTCATCACGGCCCCGGAGAAAACCTGAACGACGAATCATCTCGGCGAGAATGCAACCGACACTCCACATATCAATTTTGGGGGTGTATTCGTGACAGCCCATGAGGAGTTCAGGAGGTCGGTACCAGAGAGTAATTACGCGGTTCGTCAATCGTTTCATGTCGCTGTTCCAGCTTCGGGCAAGTCCCAGATCAGCAATCTTCAGTTCACCCTTCTTGTTGATCAACAAGTTGGAAGCCTTGAGATCACGATGGATGACTTTGTTCCTGTGCATGTAGTGAACTCCACTGAGGAGTTGCTTGGACCAAGACTTGATGTGGTCCTGAGTGAGCCTGATCTCTGGAGTCTCGAGGACTCCAAACAGGTCATACTCCAGGTATTCGAATACCATGAAGACATTCTTCGGGAAATCGCCACCTTGCTCTGTGATGCGGATCAACACAAACACAGTAGAAAGAGACAACATCAGTAAAGATGTAGGCAACACGACAAAACGAGACGAAACAACGTCAATCGAAACGAACCGAGCTGTCGAACACACATTCTTGCGTCTCATTTCGCACCGCACAAGCTCTATGCACAAATCCAGGACATGCGCGACAAGCTGGGATTCGCCAATGAGCACGTACCCTTTGAGGTGACAATCTCCTTCAGAGTCACAATGTTATCGTGACGCAATGCCTTCAGAATTTTTACTTCCCTAATCGCAGTGATAGGGAAGCCATTTTCCTCTTGTTCAGTGTTGATTCTCTTCAACGCAACAATCTCACCGGTCCTCTTGTGAGCGCCAACAAAGACGCTCCTTTGAGTCGAGAAAGGATATGTAACGTGGAAGAAACATTAGTACACATAGTGACGAAACCAAAAAAGGACCTACATTGCCAGAAGATAACGTACCCATAAGTACCCTGTCCGACTTGCTTCTGCTTCTTATAGATATCCACATCATGCAGTTCCTTCGGGGCCAAAATTCTGGGTCTCTGCACAGGACGCACCGCCTTATCATCTACACAAGCAACAGCTGGGCGTTTCGCAGGTGGCTTTGGAGCTGCTGGGGCAGCTCGTTTTGCAGAAGTTGGTGGCCGAGGAGGTGGGGGTTTAGGCCGGGGTGGCGGTGGACGACTAGTAGGAGGCTTTGGTGGAGGCCCCTTTGGGGGTGGAGGCCGTGGGGGTGGGGCCATAGTCGCTGCCGCCATGCCTTTTCCGGAAGTTTCGTAAGAAGTTATTGTTGTGTAATGTACTCCAGTAGCAGGTTGTTGTGGTTTGTATTTCTGGACTAAGGTACCGTTCCTTGGTCCGTAGTCGAGATTTGAATCTAGACTGGTTTCTGATACAGTTGCGCTTTTCAGGCGTGAAGTAACAGAAGAGAAAGAAAATAGATGCTTTGTCCCTACCTCTTCGCAAATTGTTGTGTTGAAACTCCTAACGGAGTAAAAACTCTCACTTCTTCCTTCAATGCGCTCTTCTGGTTGCTGATAATGATTTTCTACACAGAGGAGGAGGGGGGGATGCATTAGCAAAGGAGTGCTTTGAATGATGGCCTCTTCAGACAGAGAGTGACCAAAGTCCGACTGAGCATTGCCAAATTGAAACGTGTAAAACAGGCACAGTCCTGCTGATGGTGCCGCCATCGCAGGTTTCTGGTATATTCCTACGTACGCCACCACTGACGATGGAGGTCAAAGAATTCCAGACCGATTTCTTTTCTCTTTCCTTTCTTTCTTCTCTTTCGACTTACTTATTGACTAAACTATAAAGGTTCGAGCAAACTGTTGCTCAATGGGGGGGGGAGAAGGAAGGAAAGTCGCTGAATGGAAGGGTCTGAGGGCCGCGAAGAGGCCACTCGGGACAAAGTGCAAGCCGTGGTGCCTGTGACTTTTCCTTGTGGTCGTCTGTTCATCCGTCCATCGAAGGTGAAAGAACTCCGTTGATCTTGTTTGAACGGCTAAATATTTCGCTTTTTGAAACAGCCCACCATAAATGACGTCATGTGATATTGAAATTTGTGTCTTCTGTGGCTGTTGCACCGCGGCTTGCTGGCTTGCGCGTGGCGCTTGCGACTTCTTGGTTCTTGCGAAGAAGGTCGTGTCCTGTCCTGTCCTCACATCTTCATCATTCTGATGATTGTCAATACACGTTGCGTTTGTCAGAATGTCACTTCACGGTTTAGGCATGTCAACTACAATTATGGATTGATTCAAAAGTTGGAGATGAGACTATCCATTCGTCGGTTGACGATACTGCAATCATTACGGAGGATAGTGCTGGATTCATTCATGTTCTCTCTCACAATCATCATACATAGATAATGCGTGATAGAAGCTAGATTGGGGAGAGCACTGTGGCTTCCGCAACCGAGTGATGCTATCTTGCCATTATTAGTACATGCGCGTGAAGCAGTGACAGCGTTCGCTCTTGCTTCATCTCCAGGATCATTGGGTGAGAAGTTGTCTCGTTTGATTCGACAACAATCCTTCTTGAAAGCAGCACTGTCGTACTCCCAACCCGTCAGAGGCGTTGCCCTGTAAAAAATGTTTATCCGCCGTGTATCTGATGGTTAGATCAGGACGTCGTAACAACGTCGTACATCCCGATCGCCGTGAAGCTGTCAGGAATATAGTAAATCGGCCTCATGGTTGCAGGACCTGGCGCACTTGCGTCTCCCCTTGAATGAAGAAGTTATCGCACGCTTATTACTCGATAAGAACGTTGTGATTCATTCGTAGATCCTCTATACAGTAGACGCAACTCCGACGGCCGCCGTGGTGAGCGCGTAGCTTTGAGAATAGACTATGAGCTTCCGGCTCACACAACAATCTGAGATCCACTAGAAAGTCAGAGTGTGCATCTTCTACAAGGTGCTTCGCAGCCACAGGGCTTGCAGCATAGAGCTCATGAGGAGCGTTGCTGATACGGCTGCATGTAATCCGAGGAAACCCTACAGAGTGAGAAGAATAGTTACGCCAGCAGCAGTGCGTACGTTCTGTATTAAGGAACGCGCGTATCTTGTAACCAAGTGCTGATAGCGTTGTCGTGGTTCTTAGGTCAGCACCATGCCCACCTTCCGCTCCGGCCGCGACGAGCGAAGCTTGATCCAGTATCGAAGATACCATGAGGTTGCCAGTCCAATGATCTGAGATCCTGCAGAGTATCAAGAATCGTCTACGCTATTATGTGCGCATGTTCTGTTAGGAACGTATCTTCTTAGGATATTGTGATTCTTAGGCACTCAACTGACTTAATTTCCCCGGCGAAGCTTTCAGAATAGAGGTCGTCTGGTCCTCCTGCACAGGTTCTGAATGCGACAGAGTGTCTAGAATATCGTACACCAGCGTGCGTGGTATGATCTATAAGGAGAGCATATTGTACAACGATAACGTTGCATAATATTTCTGCAACATACTCAAGAACGTCACCGCAAGAGTTACAGGATCAGGAGGCTGGCTGCTCAAGAATCTGAGAGCCCGGCCACCAGAGTGCCAAGAAAAGCATGCGCTCAAGTAGTGCATGTGCTTCTGCGTGTAGGACAACCACACGCTTGTTCGGCAATGTTAAGAAGTTTCTCAACAACTTCGCGGCGAATCTTCTTAGACTACGCTGCCGTCATCTTATAGTAATCTGAGATGCCGTAGAATATACTAAACCACAGGCTCATTCGGCAATGTTGATTTTCTCCGGCCCTCTCAACAACTTCGCGGCGAATCTTCCCCAGAATTGATCATGAGGCCGCCGTCTTATACAGTAGTCTCTGCCTGTACTAAACCACTGGTGCGTTCGACAATGTTGATTTTCTGTCCTCAACAAATCCGTGGCGCATCTTTCGTCCCAAAAGATCATGAGGACGCCGTCTTATGATCTGAGACACAGTTTAGCTTCAACAGAGTGCACTCCGAGTTTCTTGTGTTCTGCGCAGTATGGTGCATCTTGTCACCACATGGTGTGGCTGTAGTATTCGATAGCCTTGCGATTCTTCATTCATCATCACACGCTCACCACCGCGGCGCGAAGCTTCCAGAATGGATCATGAGACTGCCTGCTTAAGAACCTGAGATCATTCAGCAGCAGAATACCAAGAGCAGTTATGCCAGTGTGGGTGAGCTTTAGCGCATCTAGTAACCATGCTGTATGCTCACTCGATAGCGTTGCGATTCTTCGGTCACACCCCGTTGTAAAATATCCAGAACTGCCTGCCACCCTTTTCGATCGTTTTGAAGTTGTCATGTCGTTCGCATGGTGGGAAAGTTGCTGAAATGATATGATCTAGGCCTAACAACAAGGTGCAATCGCCATCGCGGTCTCGCTGCCTGACTCCGCCACATGAGACCTTTGTATGTGCTCATAGTCATCGCTCACTGCTGGGACATGCGAGGGAAACTTCAGCACTAACACGTGTACATCTGCTGGCAGTTCGTTGGCGTGCCTTCTTAAAAAGTTGATCAGAATGCGGAAGCACCCTGAAAGTCTAATTCCTCTTTGTTACAAAGACGGAGTCCGCTTTCTGCTGTCTCAACAACTCCCTTCGCCTTTGCAGCCTTCGACCAGTAGTCTCTCCCCCCATGGCCCGCAGTTGGTTTGTTTCCATCACTGTGAAAGGATCTGATCGTGTCACGAAGCTCTTCGTCAAGACTCTGGCAAGACCGGACAAAGTGAATCAGCCCAATGTTCTGGGCCGACTGATAGAGACGCCCCAGCTTTCTGGGGAAGTATACCGAAGCAGATGTTCGGCGGTCGACAGGAAGGCTGGCACAGTGAATGCATCGGATCCCCACTTGTCCAAGCACAATAGGCTGCTTCCGCCCTGGGATGGTGGTTCGTAGATCTTTTCGAGTCGCTTCAAAGAATTCGATGTTCTTTCGAATCAGGGCTTGGTACTCCGAGAGCATTTCATCGTCCGTCCAAATATACATTAGTATTCGACCGTTTTGCGTTGCATTATTTCTTCGCTGGGGGGTCGTTGGATCTTGTGCAGTGAATTCTTCTTCGGGACCGGCGCCGGCGGAAGAAGAGTTGTTGTTCGCATCAGGCTGGGCAAAATGGTTGTTCGATGCGTTGCTGCTGATATTGTAGGATAGAGCAGGCTGCATCTGGGGAGAGCTAAGGTTCTGGGAGAAGCAACCGGGTTGTGGAAATACTATCGTTTGCTGCATCTGTGGCAGGGCTAAATGTTGCGCCTGTTGTTGATGAAGCATGGGCGTGAGACCGGGAACCTGTTGCTGTTGACCTAGCATGACAACCTCTTGCGTCGGCGGCAGGGTGATTCCTGGGCTGATCAATTGACCGTGATTAAGGAGCACTAGTTGTTGATTTTGCTGAAACGCCACTCCATCCATGTGTTGCTGCTGCGGCAGTAGCATAACCGACTGTTGTTGCATTTGCTGATTGGGGTTTCCTACTCCGAAATTAAGGCCGCCGGCGTCGGGCAAATTGTTAGACGACATTATTAACGAGTTGACAAAGCCCAGACCGGGAATTAACACCATGCTGGTGAGTGGATGGGGTAGAGGTGCTGTGGGAAGGTTGATGCCTCCAGCGATTCCTTGAGGGCTGTGGAGCCACTGACGCTCCTGTTGATCACTACTTTGCTGCAACTGAACTAAATTCTGCAAGCACGAAAAAGAAGTTGGAACGCCTTGCATGCTGCAGACTGCACCAGCAAGACCTGCCGTACTGGAGTTAGACAGTGTTGGAGAGGAGGCACCCACAATTTCAGCTTGGTGTTGCTGCTCAAGAGTAGCTTGTCCTGGTGAGGGCAGCATCACTGGTATCACTTGCTGATGATGTGGTGCGCAAACTTTCGACTGATCCCCGTCTTCCTCATTTGCGTGGTCGTGACTTTCCCTTTCCCCTCCCAAAGCAAACTTGTCAATGGAGTAGGCATGCTCATCATCGAAGTCTTCCAGTCGGTTGTCCGCCGCATCATTGCTTTCTCCCCTTCCATTCTCCTTGACAAATCCGCCCTCTCCCTCCTCGTCCACAGCAGCTCTCGTTTGACCACTTGCAGGAGCATTTCTCTTTGGAGGTGGGTCATGATTGGATCCTTCTTGACAAGGGTGTGACCTCTTAGCCCTTCCATCAGGGGATGGACTAGCTGCAGAGACGTTTGGATATTCATCACCCATGGCAGCATGGCTTTCTGCGTCGTCCTTCTTTTCCGGCGACCCCATCGCCTTGTTGCGAGGTTGCTTGCTGGAGCTGGATCAAGACTGCACGTTCTTTATTACTCTTCTGCTTTAAAAGGAAAGCCTTCGGGACGAGTAGGATTTGAATGCTGCTCTTCTTCGAGCGTAGATACAAGGGGTCGAAGGCGTTTATGCATACTACGAGTGCCTGGGTATGATGATTGAGAGCCTCGGCGTCCGTAGTACAGTAGTAACCCGTGCTCGATCCTTCGTAGCATCATGAATGGGCACGTGTGACCTGTACATTCTGACGCCACACGTTCGTTGTGCTATCAACAGCTGCTCCCTAATTAGGAAACGTGAACAAACTTATTTACAGACTCACATACCACGCACCAGTCAGTAAGTGGGGTCGGGTGGTACATCATTGTTTCCACCATGACCATGATGGTGGCGTCGAGCGTCGATGGTCGTGCACATCACTACTACTCCATGAATGGACGTGTACTGTACCCGACGCTGCTTTACCAGACCACGGCCGTGCCAATCTTCTGATGGAAAGTGTGAGATTGCGTGACTGAACTGATCCGCCAACATGGAGAACATGTGGGCTGCCCAAGCCTGGAGTCAAGGAGAAGTGGCAACAATTGTCGCTGGAATCAACTCTCGACCGAGTTCGACAGCAGGTGCGGGTCGATCAACACAGGCGGTCATAAATAAGGGCGCTCTCGACTGGCGCCTCTAGCTACTCCTCTGCTGCCGGCCCCGTTTCGAAGCAATTCATGTTCTTCTCAGAATCAAACTCCTTCCCGACAGCATCTGTCAAGGCAACGATCGTATACAGCACCAACATCCTTAGAACTGAAAAGAGCGATGGAAATCATGCCAGTAGTCCATCACGACCCGAGATTGTTGATAGCCGCTCCTGAAGCCGGTAGTCTGCTTTGAAAGACGCCTAGTGGCAACATGATGATGATCGAAGTTGACAGCCCCCAAACCTGAGAGTACGCTTGTGATGGCCAGTTGCGCTTCATCAGTAGAGGCTTTGGTTCGAGAGCGTACTAGAGGCTATACTCCGATGCTGTCGACACGCACCAAGTTCCTTCAGAAAGCAAGAAGGAGTTTGGTGGACGAAGATCGATCCAGGATGGGAAATGAGCTACTCACACAATTCAGACACCACCTTGCTCCGGGCCTTCCTAACATCTGCGATGGCAGCAAAGCATGTTTAAGTATGTTGCAACAAAACCCCACAATGGGCCGCCTCGACGACGACGGCGAACTATAGTCTGTGCGTACAAAAGAGGAGACACTCTATTCTCTATTTTCACGGATGACCAAAGGTACCATCACTTTGAGAGAATGCGGAATGCGGAGTGCAATCGACAGTAGAAGCAGGAGTATAGCAGTCTTCATGACGGTTACATTGTACCAAGAGGGAGACAACTCCTTTCTGATAGAGGAGTACGCTCTTGCGCACATCGTGTGTGATGTGTGTGCGTGTTTATGATTCTTTTTTTAAATCTGCGTTTGAGATAGTTCCTCCCTTTTTGTACACGTCTAATATGTGTTGGCTCTTTAGCTTTTCCACAATAGTAGTTTCTACTCAATCGCAGACGTCCCTTCTTCCTCCGCTTCCCGCACCACGGCACGCTCCTCTTCCTTCTTGTTGGCCCAAATCTTGCAAACCTTTTGCTTTTTCTTATTGTCTCGTTCCTGTTGTCCATATTCATACTTCCACTTGTCACCTGCGAGTATGAGTTGCCACTGGCCGGTATGTTCGAGTGGCAGAATATTCGCATGTCGTGTCTGTTTGGACCACACTTCTTCCAACGTACTGCCCATGCCATGCCACAATTCATGATTCTTTTCCAACAAGTGATAGTAATCTTCGGTGAGGTACGATCGAAAGTCTCCATCGGGCAAAATGTGATGATAGACATTATCCAACCAGACATCCAAATCCTTGTCAATCATGAAATCAGCCGCAAACACTCCAAAGGCATCCTCGGCGGCTGACGAGCCATTTGTCGTCAATTGCGTCGTCGAAAAGGCATCTGCTACTGTCGCGAGCGATTCCTTGAATTGATTGCGAACATGCACGAGTGG
>JAVCKV010547437.1:0-11131 GCA_032274145.1 Herpochondria borealis | reverse complement strand
TAAACGAAATACTCTGTCGTGCCATGGGTTATTCCAATGAATATTTTGGTGCAAATATACACCATATTCGCACCACACATCAACTTAGCTGCTTGCGTGTTGCTGCTTCAAAAACAGAACCCACTGAACAGCTCATTTCTCCGTTCTCGATTTTTTGCAGTGTGGCTCTGGAGATGCCTGCACGATCTTTCTAAACCCTTTCTCGCTAATAGAATAGGTTACAAAAGAGCGCTGTATCAAATTACCTGTGTGCCTTAACTACAAGACCTAATTTCTGATCGGAACATTTATATCAGAAGCGCTTTTTAAACTCACTTAAATCCCCGATCTTGACATAAACAAATGGCTATTGATCTGATCTAAACAATGCTACCCAAAGCCTAATTACAGTTTCAACGATGGCAAGTCAGAACAGGAAACATTGCAGCTCGACATAGATATAGGCGTAACAACAGTTCGGCAATTACTGAAGCTGTATTCTTCAATAGCACCACAACACTAGCGTGACTAAAACGTGACTCCAGCCAGCCATATACCGTGCAAATCAGTCCTTTTAAGTCACTATAGCGCAGGGAGTAGCGTGCTAACTAGTTGATCTTATTAAGTGGCATAAATGGACTGCGGACTGTCAATCACTGGGTTGGCGGTTCGAGCCCGTCTCAGGAAGCCAAAACAAATCAGAAGGCCGCTATTCTTTAGGGGCCCTTTGTTTTTCAGGCCCTCAGTTTAGTTGCGCCGCGCTGAATATTTTCACTATTAATCAGCACCGCCGTAAGCCACTCTCCGATAAGCAATAGCAGAGCATCATGAATCGAACAGTCTGATCAAATTGGTACAATTGCGGTTCGCACTGTCCTCCGTTATCACCAAGCCACAAGCATCCCTGGTGCGCCCTGTCATCTGAGCCCTCGTCGGTGTTTTGCTCTCGCGAACTAAGCACATACCAGCGTTGGCGTATCAGGCTTCAAAAGCCCCCGTATCAAGCCAAACAATCTTGACCGGCAGGCAATCGGAGTCGAAACTTTTAGCCAACCAATTTTTTATGTCAGCCGTAGTCACTGACTCGATCCAGTCGTATAGAAGCACTGCAGCCCCGAATTTTGTCTTGCCATTGCTGATTTGATAACGAAATGCCGTAACCTCTGCAATGGCCGGGTAACAATACAAGCGCTTCTCTATCCCTTCCATAGCCTTTCTTTCGTGATCGTTGTGCGGCATCGTTGAAGCGCTATTCCCACTAGTATCGAAGTTCGAACCAAGATTTTTACCGAAAGCGACAGATGGTATTTCCTGACAAGTGTTCGATATTTTTCTCGCACAGTCATCAGCAAACAATTTTATAATATTCGATCCATGCGGCATATCTGATTCGTCAGAATTTCGGATAACTGCAGCCTCCCATGGTGTTTAGATCTACTCGCGTGACAGGTGTCTGAAATGTTTTGCTATTGAACAGCCAGAGCACCAGCTGAATTTAAGAGCTAACCGTGTTTGGGATAAGATATTAACAAGATCTCGCGCAACGACAATTGCCCAAACAGGTCATTGGGGCCGGCTTTTTTGGAAATCTGAAATACCACAACTGGCATGATTCCGAACAATTGCCCTTGTTCGTGGAAACTCAGAGTGGTACAGAGAGGCGTGAACCGAAGAGCCATCCCCGGCTGTGCCCATGTCACCGTAAACGCAAAGAAAACACCCGTATACCAACCGGCCAACGACGTATAACGCTGGTATAACGGTCAATTACGCGTCGCACTCTAATCTTCAGGCCATGGATTGAGCGCTTGCCTCACAGCCAACGCCTCCATCCGATAAACCCGGCAAATTAAGGAGCGAGTAATGAGCATGGCGCAGCCTGAAAATTCACAGCATCAATACACTGTTGAAAATGAGCCAGCAAGGAGGTCAAAAGCAGAGCTCTACCAGAGCCTAATGAAAATACTGGCAGATCTGGACTCTTCGCAGACACACCAGATATTGCATCGAATGGAAAGTCTGGCGGTTAATATGCGCTCTATGAACAGTAAAGGTAATTGCCGCGCTGGAGAGTCTGAATTAAGTAGTCGCGAGACAGAGGTGCTGGTTTTGATCAGTCACGGCTATACCCGCCGGGACGTCGCCCAAAGCCTTGGGATAAGCGCTAATACCGCCTCGCGTCATATCTCTAATATCTACGCAAAGCTCGGGATTTCTTGTGTCGCAGAAGCCACAGCATACGCAATTCATCACAATGTTACTGCAACACCAGACTGGCAGCAGTGACGCTACTACCAAGAGAATGACATCGATGCCAATAGGGCCGCATTGTGCTTCGACGCACTTCAGCACTCAGCTGCATTGCAGTGAGTTCGCAGGGATTCTCAAGAACTTCTGCACGACACACAGTTACGCTTTCGAGGGCTGTGTCGAGTCTGCATACGACCGCGGAAAATTAGTTTGCAGGCGAATCAGATCAAAGTTTGCAGGTTAGCGTCTTTTTCAGGAAAGTTTCGTCGGAAAAACATCCCGAATGTCTGGCAGTCCCGCCGCTATCGCGCTACCATAAAATTGTAGAGGAAGATAGCGGCAACATCTGGTGTCAAGTGTCAGAAGTCAAACCTAAGTTGCAGTTGTCGCTGTTCGGCGACTTTCGTACATCGTACGGCGATGAAGACGTTACCCCCACCCGTAACGCTGCTGTACGAGTGTTGCTTCTATTGGCCGTTGGCGAATCCGCTAGCGAGGCGCGATCACGTATCTGTACTCTACTCTGGCCGGATTCAGATCCCAAACGAGCCCGCGAAAACCTTCGCCAGGCACTGTTTTACCTTCGTGCTCATTTCGACAATATCGGGTTCGATGGATGGAGCATCTCTCGTACACACGTAGCGCTCGACAGATCAATTGTGTCTTCAGACGCTGACACGTTGTTATCAGAGATTGCCGAAAAAGGACGCATCCCGCAGAAGTTGCTTCAATCGCCTGAGATTGCCGAAACTTATCTCATCGCCGTTGCAGAAAGCAGCGACTCTTTCACTGATTGGCTGACAGAACGCCGCACTGATTTCCAACGCAAGCTGCACACTGTATTACAGAGATTACTGGAACGGACCGAGACTACGGCGGAGCAAAAAAAACAAAGTGCCGTATTGCTGATGGCTCTCGACCCCGGAGATGAAGTCGCCTGTCGCGCCCTAATGCGTCTAAGTGTGGCGCGTGGTGAAACGGTGGAAGCGTTGCGTCGTTATAACGCGCTTTGGAAATATATGGGTGATGAGTTTGATGTTGAGCCATCTGAACAAACTCAAACACTGGCCGTAGATATAAAGCTCGGCAGGTTAGTTCCCGACGTTGTCAAGTATCCTCAGAATGATGCTTCGGCTTCTGATGCACAACCAACCCAAAGAGAAGCCGCCACCGAAGCTGGTTTCACCGGCACAACTCAACGGCACGCATCCCTGCTGCTTGAGCGTGATACTGCCACTCAGGACTCTTCAATAGCCAATAGTTCAGCTGACTTGCTCTGGTCAGAAATTGTTAGCCACGTGGCAGCAAGGTTATTGCCGGAGCACCATGGCAGTCTGGTCAGTAGCACCGAGGATCGAATAGTCTTATTGTTCACCAAAACCAGGGTTGCAGTAGAAGCAGCGTTAGCATTACAGGATTTCGCAACAACTCACTATGCAGCACAACCTGGAGCCGCACAGGGCACACCACCGCCTCTGCGGATAGCAGTAAACGTCGAGGGCGAAGTAGTTTACAAAGACCGCATTTCAAATCCGGTTGTTTCGGATTTGATCGGCCTCGCCAAGCGGGGTGAGATAGTGACATCCGTTGACGTAAAAGATCAGATCACTCACACACTTGATGCGAATGTCGAAGATCTCGGTGACCACGGTATAGCTAATATTGCTGAGCCAATCAGGGCTTATCGTCTTCACGCCCCCCAGTCTGAAATTATTGTCGTCCCAACCCCTGTCTCAGAGCAAAAAACGCGAAGCTTGTTGCCAACCATCGCGGTTATCCCGCCAACCACCTATACACCTGGTGATGGAATGATTGGAGAAATACTAGCTGACGAAATGATATCGGTTCTGTCAGTCGCACAGGAGGCCAATATAGTTTCAAGACTTTCTTCTCGTGTCTTTCAAAACCGCGACTGCACCGCCGCGGAAATAGGAAAGCGCTTGCAGGCAAACTATATTGTCAGCGGTCGATACAGGGAGTTTGGAGGTAAGCTGTTACTAGACTTGGAGCTAACGGATGCTCGCACTGAACAGATCGTTTGGAGCGAACGGAAAAGTGGAACCGTATCGGAGTACCTGTCGCCTGAGCATGACCTGATCATGCCATTGACGGCCAACATTGTAGCTGCTGTTATGAACGTCGAATTACAACAAGCACTTGATGCACCAATGCCTACACTTGAAAGTTATACGTTACTCGTTAGCGCTATTACATTGATGAATCGTCTATCGTCAAAAGCTTTTGACCGCGCGCGCCAGATGCTCGAGTTTCTGATTGATCGAGTACCGCATCATGCTGAACCCTACGCTTGGCTCGGCCAATGGCATGTACTTAAAGTGCAGCAAGGCTGGTCTAACGAAAGAGAGAACCAGGGCGACGCTGCGTTGAGAGCAATCGACCAGGCGCTAAAAATAAACCCCGATTCATCACTTGCCCACACTATTCACGGCGTAGTTTGTAGCAGTCTGCTTCACAGATTAGACGAGGGCGAAGTAAGTTTTCAACAAGCATTGCGCTCCAACCCGAACCAATCTTTGGCGTGGCTACAAAAGGGATGTCTGCATGCATTTCGCGGCGAAGGTGACCTTGCCGTAAAGCACACTCAACACGCAATTCGCCTGGCGCCACTTGATCCGCTTCGCTACTTATACGATTCGTTAGCTGGCACTTCAGCCCTTGCTGCGCACCGTTTTGAAGAGGCACACGAATACGCGCAACGTTCCTTAATGATTAATCGAACGCACACCTCGACCCTTCGACTGCTTGCTATAGCTCAGTGGAATTTGGAACTCCATGACGAAGCTAGACTAACAGGTCAAGAATTGTTGCGACTGGAACCATCATTGAGTGTAAGTTCCTGGATGGATAGATCACCCAGTGCCAACTATGAAATTGGAACTGAATGGGCGCGTACCCTAAAGGATATTGGTCTCCCAAACTAGCACGTCAGCGCAAGTGATTGCTGATTATTCTTACCGATTTCCCACATGAAAGGACGAAGTCTTTCTTAACGTGTGAGTTCTTACCGGCGGACTGCGTGTAGGTCTGCATCAAAATTAGCATAGGAGCATTTATGAGTATCGGCCAAGAGAGTACCGTTTCAGTTTTAAACGGGGTTAACGGGGTTAACGGGGTTAATGGAGTCAATGGGGTCAATGGAGTCAATGGAGTCAATGGAGTCAACGGGGTCAACGGGGTCAATGGAGTCAATGGGGTCAATGGGGTCACAGGCCCTGTCCTTACTACCGCCCTTTTGACAAATAGCGATGGAATTAAAGGTTCATGGCAGAGCTCTCCTGGCCCCAGTCTTTATCCATCAGCGGATGAATCCGAAAGGCCAACTATTGCCCAATGGACAATTGACGTTAGAGCGTTTCTGTATGACGCTGAATTGCACCCAACCATTATGGTGACAGTTGAAAGCGATAAGAAGTCAGCGATTCTTCGGTACCGATCACTCGACACATCAGCAGCGGTGCCAACTGCGCATTACAAAACTTTGGCAACTTTCATTAGACCCTCAGAACCCCTGCTACTCAAACAACTAGCATTAGTGCATAGCTATGCCGATCTACGAGCTGACAGAGCATCTGAAATAGTTGCTCAGTTAGGCACACCCGAACAATTCTTTGGATCCATAGTTCCGCTACAAGGACACCGAACCCCGTATACTCTTGAGCTGCTAGCTACAGCGCTACGTTTCTCGGCTAATTCCGTTATGCCAATAAAACATGCGTTAGCTGTGCCACGCCCTATTGAGTTCACACCCCAGATTCAACCTATGATTGCTACACCTGGTCATGGAAGTCTGCCTAGTGGGCATGCAACCGAAGCATTTCTGGTCGCTACAGTTCTGAGCCGATTGCTTGCCGACGCTTCGAATTCAAAATCAATCAATGAACAGTTGTTTCGCCAGGCTTCGCGTATCGCAGTAAACCGAACTGTTGCCGGAGTACACTATCCCATCGACAGCATAGCCGGTGCGAAACTTGGTAATACATTGGGTAACTACCTCGTATCGATCATGACACCAGGATCGAAACTACCAGCAGAGATCAATTTCGATCCGGCTTCGTTTGGAGATCAGCATCAGGATTTCAACTGGCGGGATGTTGTCGATCCAGTCTCCGGAAAGCCCATAGAAGATAACCAGCAAGGAGAAGAAAACAAAAAAATTGAGTGTACGGCAACTTCATGGTTGTGGAATAAAGCGCGCGATGAATGGAGGCACAAATGAAAACAGCCATCCATGAGATAAATTTCGTTAGTGAGATACTTGGATACACAGCTACCCGGGCTGTTGCTGGCGGTGAGACGCCGATGTCCAAATGGTTACGAGGCAAGACTAATGAAGGGTGGGAAGTGGCATGAAGGCTAAATCGCACATAAATCAGTTTGTCGGCAAAGTGCCGGGAATGGATTGCAAATCTGAATGGCTACTAGCCGAAGGAGTGAGTAACTTTGTTGAACAACATGGGGAACACAAGCTAGAGGTTACGCTTATAGTAAAGCTCGATGAAAGTATACGTCCCTTTTTTAGGGCTCTAAAGGGTGAAGAATGGTACGCCTTTTTTGATGGAGCATTTGTAGGCTATAAGAATGCTGAATTAGTTAGTGCACTAAAATCGCAAGATCCAACGGAACCGGGTCGATACCTACTGGCATACATACCCTTGATGGTATTTAAAAAAGCTCTCGATAAATTTGATATCGATGCTATTGGCGACGGGCTGATCATGACCACTTCGCTACGGCTGTCTTCGTCTCCTCCTAGTGATAAGTGGAAAGGGCGACTATCATCAAACCTTGTTGATAAGAAAGATGTTCCGCCATCTTCTGACACTCCTATAGGCATGCAGGAAGTTCCGCAGTCTTCGGCCCCTCTTCATGAGCTGAAAGATCCTCAAGGGAGCAATAAAATCGCCGTCGACCCTGGAACTGTTTTTATGGGCATAATTGACGATGGCATTGCTGTAGCTAACGATCGTTTTCGGAGCAATGACGGATCCACTAGAGTCCGTTATTTTTGGGATCAAAGAGAACGAGACAATGGTAACGCTCTCGATAGGCTCTTGCCCTACGGGCGTGAGTTTGAAGGAGGGGCGATAAACGAGGAAGAGGACGCCCCCCCACAAGATCCACTAATTCCCGACCAGGAAGAGTACTTGTTCTATCGTGAATCTCTTAGCGACCTCTCAAACCCGAATAAATCGGATATGCGGTTGTTGCGCCCTGTAACCCACGGAACCCATGTACTCGATCTAGCCGCTGGCGGACACGACGATAATAAGCGCCCGATTATTGCTGTTCAACTGCCACCCGGAACTGTTGCCGACACTAGTGGAATAACTTTTCTTGAGCAGTACGTTATGTCTGGTTTGTTGTATATCCTTGGTCGCGCAAGCCGTTACACGATAAAAGGGGAAGATCGCCCCGTACCAGTGGTGATCAATTTTAGTTTTGGCACTATAGCCGGCCCTCGCGATGGCACACATCAACTAGAGCGGCTATTCGACGAGGCTATAGAAAAACAGAAGCAAATTAACCAGGACGTTAGGATAATTCTTCCAGCGGGTAATAGCCACCAATCGCGTTGCCACGCCGAGTTTTCACTGAATCAGGACAACCCTGTTACTACCCTTAACTGGAGGCTTCAACCAGATGATCACAGCCCAAGCTGGCTTCATATCTGGCTCCCACCGGAATTGCCCGATGATGTGCTGAACAATCCGGATTGCCCCGTTGAACTTTCAATAACATCGCCAGGTGGAGAACCGATAAAGCTTCAGCTAACAAAAAGCGAAAGTGTAAAACTCCACGTAGAAGACAATGAAAGCCAAGTATTTGGCCTTGCCACCTATACAGTAACTCGAAGCGAAGATCGACGGGGGCATCTGTGTGTTACGTTACGCCAAACAGCTTCAATGAATACAGATTCAGAGCAGCCATTAGCGCCAGCAGGGTTGTGGCAAATTACCCTGACATTAAAAAAGCAACTTCCATCGATAAATCAGATCCACGCATGGATTGAGCGTGATGACAGTGTGATCGGCCACCGACGATCCGGAAGACAGTCCTATTTCGACGATCCCGACTACGAAATGTACACTGGCCAGGGAAGACCAATTGATGACGACATCGATAGCGACAGCATCGTAAAACGAACCGGGCTAATCAACGCAATCGCGACCGGGAATAACACGATTGTGGTGGGGGCCGCGCGAGCGGACACCCTTAAGCCAAGCGGCTACTCAGCCGGTGGTCCCCTAAGTCACACCACTAGAATCAACTCGGAAATTGGAAGAGCGGAGCACCCCGGTGGTGTAGATCTACTAGCAATCGCTGACGACAGTGCTGTCCATGGCGGCATAATCGCAGCAGGTACTAATAGTGGATCGACAGCGGTACTAAACGGGACTAGCGTAGCTGCACCACAGGTGGCACGAATAGTAGCGGACGACCTCGCTGCCGGAATTACTTCGTCGCTTTCACCATCATCAAGCTTACGTTCAGAAAAATACTCTTTCTCCCCTCCAGACAGTTCGAGTGAACCAACACGAACTGGATTTGGCACTGTCGACGGTCGCATTTCGACGCGAACGGAAGTAGGCACGCTCGGCGAACGCATAGACATACCATGTCGGAGAGAAGTAGACTAACTTTGGGTAAGATTGCCTTCTATAGACTTTACGTGCCGTGGAAAAACACGGCACGCTCCCCCTTAATAAACTAGATCACGACAATATTTTTTAAATATGCGTTAGTGCGTGGTAGTAGCCCGCACTACCGAAACATATCGATCGAAGGGAAAGTGGTAATCCCATTTCACTGTCCGGAATACACGATCTCCAAACATTTTTCATCTCGTGATGTTAGACCTTTCTGCCTTTACAAAGATGGGGAACAACGACATCAATATTAAACCAGATACTGAGGTTAACGATACTTGAAAAACGGCAAAGACGTGCCCAAAAAATGCTTAATCTACGCAGAAATACCAATTAATAAATTCAAAACTGAACAGTGGCCAAAATCGCCAGCCCGGTAAAATCACGTTGAAAGTCAATTACCGGGGAACCGCCAAAGCTTTTGTTGATCATTGTTTCCAGGTCTTCCTCTGTCCTTTCAATAAGAACCCAGTCGCCGAGGTATTCCATTTGAATTCTAAACGGATTTCCTTTCGCAATATTCGTGAAGAAAAGCTTTCCATCTGGAGTGAGTCTTTGTTTAATCTGGCGAAGAACAAGACCCGCTACCTTATCGTCAAGATAATCGAAGAGCCCCCCACAGAGAACCAGGTGGTAGTTTTTAAATTGCTCCCCTCCTAGTCCACGAACAATATTTTTTGTGATATACGTACAGTCAAAACCAATAGTGCGTTCTTTAACTAGTGCTATTGCGTCCTCATCCATATCGATAAATGTGAGAGTCCCGGAATACTCGGGAAAGAACTCCAGCGCTTTACAAATATCAATCGCACCCCCACAACCGATTGACATAATGTTCTGGTTTTTACGCAAACAATTCATCGCCATCGACTGCTGAAAACTCAGTTTGTTGCGATGTTGCTGAGATATCGGTAGTGTTTGCGCATAGTATTCAACGCACTCACCAACCGTATTCAATTCGATATCGCCAACCCCGGCATGGATCATTTCTACCGTTTCAAAGTCACCTTGATACCCCCTGGGCCAGGTCTGCATGCGGTTTACATAAGGTGATTCTGAGAACACCTTTCGTGACTCAGAAATGCTCTCTTTTATTTTATCCCTTTCAAGGCCGCGGTTTTCCGCTTCAGAAATTACTGTACTAAGATTCGATATTAACGAAGTAACCCTGGAATACAACTGCGCTCCGTTTATATCTTCTTTGTTTAAAGAGCAAATTTCATTTTCAATGGTTGCCATGCCGTTCAACAAGCTTGATTCACCTGTAGACTCGCCATTTTCAGAATGCCTCAGCGGGGAAGACACCAATACACTGCCTTTACCACCCCCAATACTCACAAAGCTATTTTGTTCCTGCATAACGGCCACATCTCCTATTTCTATCGATTAAATAGTTAGTATCAAATCCTTGAAACCAGACAACACAATCATTGTCGCGATAACCGACCATAGAGCTATCAATGCAATAGCAAAAAAGCCAATGGCCAAATATAAAGATCACAATTCACTTACCAAAAATACAGTATCTTCTGATCTACTGTGGCGACAACTATCGGGTAAAGCCGCCAAACACTCAATACCATGAACGGGGTAGACAAATAAGGTCATTTTTGTAATTGCCGAATAGATCAACCTACGTATATAGAACCTTAAGTACTACTTTTTCCTTACCTTCGGTAACTATAAAATATCAGCGGATGCTACTATCTTGCTCTCAAACGGCACTAACGCTTGACACCAGTTAATAAATAATTACTCCCAGAAAACACGGGACGAAAATATCCCCATGCCTTCAGGCTCCTCGAAATTCTTTCTGAAATACTAGATAGATAAGGGACAGCCGATAACCCAATCTCGCTTTAGAAATTCTCTAAATCAGTTGGTGCAAACAGGCTATGGATTGAAGGCAGATCATCTTTCGAATCAGAAAGCATGATTAATCAAGAGCTGTTTCCTGGCTATAAAGATAACAGCCAGCATCAATACCCTGCCTCAACGCTAGGACGCAAGCATCTACTCTAGGTTACGGCTCTACACCCGATTATGTTCAAAGGCAGCATATCCAGCATAGAACCACCACTCTCATATACCATAAACGGGGTAGCCCAAACGTGTCATGCGCGTACAGCGTAGCCGGCATGGTGTTTTGTCTTAAATCTATATTTGGTGACGCCTACTCGCACCAGGCATAGCACCGCTTAGGACTACGCGGAGTGTTGACGCAATACCGACTG
>JAVCKV010547326.1:0-11133 GCA_032274145.1 Herpochondria borealis | reverse complement strand
CGTTATTGGCGATAGAAAACTAATAGAGCCAAATGTAGGAACCGCACAAAACAGTGCTAGTGATATGTCTGCCTCCGATGTTGGTACATTTTGGAATACCGGTACCACAGACAATGGGAATATGTTTACCGCTGCAGACTATCAAAATATCATCGATAATACAGAAAACTATCCAGCAGGAACGCCAGGAACATCCTTTAGGTTAGGCTCACCATCCTCAGGAGGATTAACCTTCGGACCTAATGCTACACCAATACCAGTAGAACCAGGAGATCAGGTAACAGTAAGTTGTAAAGTATTGCATAAAGATGCAACAAAGTGGGGAGGTTATGTTAAAGCATGTTTAATAGACTATAGTCAGCCGGGTGTACCAATATTATCTGATGCTAATGGAGGTGACTTAGAATACCACGATAAATTTGTTTACGGACCAAATGAGTGGGTAGAAATGGTAATTACCTTTACCGTACCAGACAATATGGAACTTAACGGTACCGCATTTACAGGACAAGCTTACATGTGGACTTTCCCATGGAATTATGACAATACCTTTGGCACAACGTGGTATGATGATTATAAGATAGACATTAACGGAACTAGCTTTATTGCAGATGTTAAAACAACCAATAACTATTATGCATTCGGCTCACTACAGCCAAATAGGCATTTTGGGAAATCAAGGTATGGTTTTAATGGGAAAGAGAATGATAAAGATTGGGGCAATCAGTTAATACAGGATTATGGCTTTAGACTTTATAATCCTGCTATTGGGAAGTTTTTGAGTGTTGATCCTCTTGCGCCTGATTATCCATTTTATACTCCTTACCAATTTGCAGGGAATACCCCTATTCAAGCTATTGATTTGGATGGTTTAGAACCATTTGCTAAGCAAATACAAAGTAATGAAGGTATGAATATGAGTTTTTGGATTGCTCACTCAACATTTGTAGCGGATAATAGTAGAAATGGAGCATTGGGGTATCAAGGAAAGAATTCTCATAGACAAGATGTTCTAGATTACATGTATACATGGACAGTTTATGGGATGACTACATACGCTCCTCGAGAAGATATACACGCACAGTTTTATAGCGCATATAATACTTATTCTATTATGACAGAACTAGATAGGCAAATCGATGGGTTTGCTGAAGGTATTGCTGAACTGTATTTTAATGCTCCTGATGATGCTGCAAGAGCTGCTGTTGTTAGGGGAATGATTGATTTTTATGATAATAGAGCTGAGGAATGGGCAGTATTAGAAATGGCTTTAGAGGCAATTGATATTTCAGGAGGAAGTTTAGCAATTAGAGCATTAGGGAAAAACAAAAGATTTTCATACAAAAAAGGTGTAACAAATGTAACTGACTGTGGTTGTTTTGAAGCGGGAACTCTTGTCAAAACGGCATCTGGTTATAAACTAATAGAAAACATTCAAGTAGGCGATACTGTTTGGGCTTATAATGACACAACAGATGTTATAGGACTTAAGGCCGTAACGGCTCTTCAAAGATATATTAGAGATACTATCGTTAATATAAGAGTAGGGGGAATTTGGATGAAATCAACAACTGATCATCCATTTTATTCTAATAATAAGTGGGTCAAAGCTCAAGATTTAATATTACAAGAATCTTTGGTGCTTTTTTCTAGACAAAACACTGTTATTGATTCTATTTATATAGAGACAGGACTGTTTCATGTTTACAACTTTACGGTCGATGAGTTTCATACTTATTATGTTACAAGCAAAGATATCTTAGTTCATAACTGCAATTTTCAACCAACAAAATACAAAGAGGTAAATAAAGAGATAAAAAAGGTTATTAATCAACAAGGTAGGGCTAGACGTAATAATGATGGTAGTCAAAAAGTATTTGGTGCAAATGAGCATAAGAGTGGAAAAGAAGGATATGGTAGTCAAAAAAATTGGGAAGGTGCTATTGAATGGGAAGTTCCTTCGGGGAAATCAGGTCAGCATTTGCGAATCTTAGAAAAAACACAGTCAGATGGAACAAAAAGATATGGCTGGAGTGATAATGTTGATTATAAAAAGATACATGAGTTTAAACCAAAATAAAATATTGAAGAATGAGAAAAATATTAAAAATTTCCTTTTTTATAAAAAAAATATATATAGGAAGTTGTAGGTATATTCAGTTGGAGATAGTCCCCAATACAAATATATTCTATCTTCTGTTAAATAACTGCGACTTTGATTTATCCATAATAGAGGAAGGTGTTAATATCGATGTTAATATTTCAATATATAACAAACGTAGAGAAACTTTAAATATCATAGATTTAATAGTCATTCCGTATGGAGATATTCGATATGATAAGGATAATGTAAACATGAAAGCTCATATATTATGCAAGTGGACTACTGATATATACAATCAAAACCTTATAGATGTATTTTGGGCTTTAGAGAATGATTTTTTTGAATGGAATAGTTTATCTATTACAAAAAAAGAAGAAGCATTAAATGCTTTATTTAAATTAAATGGATGGGCTAAGAACATTTTAGGTGATGACTTTTTGATATCATCGGATTTCATAAAAAATAAATACGATTTCTACTATGAACTTACTAATAAGCTAGTTGGAGAAAACAAATATTTTGCATCAAGCTTAGATTCGCTAGAGGAGAGCTTAATTCATTTGGCGAAAGAGATTAGAAATAAAAAAATTACTTTTTCTAACTATAATCACTTCTCATCAATATTAGGTAAAGAGTATTTTTATAAAATAATATCTCTTTTTGAATCAGTAGGAGTTAAAGTAGGGTAAAAGGAGTAGGGTGTTCCTCCGCAGAAACCAACAGACTAGAACCACGTCATCCCGAAGCTACGCTCAGGACACTGGCACGTTCTGTTATTTAGGATTACCATGTTCGGTTTTATGCAGCTTCTCAGACTTATATTAGCGTCAAGTATATCAGATATAATCGTTACCGTTGCTTAGTTTGTATCTTGTTGTAGAAACTGTAAGGTTGCGTATTTATTTCAATTGAAATAAAACTATTATAAAACACTCACATAAAAAAAGCCCCTTCAGAAATATTCTGAGGGGGCTTTCTGCATAATACTAGCCATGGGAAAAGAAAAAAAACTATCGTATATAAGGCCCAGTTTTCACCAATTCAGGAGCATGTCGAGCTTCATAAGGTTTCCACAAAAAACATTGGCCTTCTTTCGCAAAAGGAAAGTCACCCATGATGTCACTCAAACTAGTGACTTGAATGTAGCATTGATCTCCCATGAAGAGGATTTTAGTAGAATGGATCTGCCAGTTTTTGTGGGCGAGCATGCCTGCGCCAACTAGGCCCGCATTGGTCAAACTTAGCTTGCCTTGAAAATGCGCTTTGCCCTTGACGTCGCCGTTTTGGTAAATCGCTGTTTTTTCTTTTAATTGAATGTCTGCGCCCAAGCTATTATCGAGCATTAACTTTAAATCAAGGGCTTGATCTGGAAGTATGAAATTGCTATAAAGCATGCCTTTGAATCGTTGTTCGTAGGTAAGTGGTTTACTCATGGCAGGTATCGTAAAAGGCGCTAGTTCGACATAGAAATCACCTCTAGAATAACTTTCAGGTTCTAGCTTGAAGGCTTGATCAAAATAAACCCTAGATGTTGTTGTTGCTTCTAAGAAAGGGTACTTCGAGCTCAAAGGTGTTTTTCCTCTTAAACTTTCATTGGGTTGATGGCTGCCATAGGTTAATTGGGCATCAAAATTTTCAATCGTATTCGAAATGGGTTTTAATTCGACATTAAACAACTGAAGTTGCTCTACTTTATTGAAAAACAAGTGATTCACCATTGGGTGACAATTCGTCGTGTTACTTTTAATGAAAGCGTAGGGTAAATCTAGAGGGCCATTATAGGCGAACTTTTCGTCTTCTTGTTTCTTGATACTTCCTGCTTCTGGATAAGCGTAGATTCCAAAATGAGCAACAATCGGCAGCCCATTATCAAGGGACTGTTTGTTGGCGTTTTTGAAAGGAGCAAGGGCGAAGAGTTTTCCAATTGCTAGTTTTTCAATCCATTCTGGATGTTGAGCATTTGCTTGATGATATAAAACCGAACTGATCGGATTACCAACTAGGCTAAGAGTTTCTAATTTTGGGAGTTTTAATGGAGACGAAACGACATTGATTTGATTTGAATTAAGGTTGATAAGACGCAGGCCTTTTAGTTGTTCCAAACTTTTTGGAAGGTGATTTAATTGGCAATTAATTAAACTTAATACTTCTAGTTTTGGTAATTTTTTGAGCACATCAACTAGTGCGTCAAGATCTAACAGATGGTTGTTTCGAATCACTAGCGTTTTGAGTTTTTTAAGTTCTGGTAAAGATGCCAATAAGCTTTCTTGGCGTTTTTGTGGGACAGCACCCAATTCGCTGAGAATTGCCCAACATTGATTGATATAGGTACTTCTTAGTTCAAGAGCTTGAAGAGCAGCACTTTCTTCTTTTGTTCTTTTGACAACTAGTTGTTGGCTTAATTTTTTTGATAATTCAGCACTGACACGCTTATAATAGAAACAATTCTTATTTTCAGAAGCCTGGGGATCTTCTAAATAGTTATAGGCATCGGTTACCTGATTATGTTCGTCTTTGGTGTAAGAACGATTGCGAAGTTCTATCCGCATGTTAGCGTATTTTTTCCATTTGGGTTGCTCGTCTAATAGTGCTAATAAGGTCTTTTTAGTGAAATTCCAAGAATGCTGCTTATTGATTTTTTCTTGTAGAAGGAAGACCCAAGGAATATTCCAATGCGTGTTTTTGTTCTCTATTTTATCAACAAACCATTTGGGAACGGTTAACTTTTGGTCGATTAGTTTTTTATGAAGCTCCAATACAAATGTGCGGTCGATACCTTGTTGCTGGATCGCTAGGTCTAAATCTTTCGCCGCATCTAGTCCATAGAAGTCTCCAAAATCGAGGTGTAGTACTTCTAGTTTTTTTAAGGAACCTAAAAAGGGCAAAACAGCAGCAGCATACCAGTTTCCTTTTTGGACTTGAGTCCTTACGGTTTCTTCAAAGGTTTCAGGATCAAAAGTGATAATAGTGTCAACGGCTTTTCCAATAGTTAAGGCATTGAAATGCAACTCTTTGAGATTACTGCATTTTTTTAGTACTTGTAATTTATTTGGTAGCTCTGATGGATGAAGAGCGATTTCTTCTTTTTCATTAGCACTCTCTACTACTTTTAATACTTCGATCTCATTCGGATTCAGTTGTTTGGAAGTCAACTGTTCTAGCAGCTTTTTATCGAATGAATAAGTTTGTGCTAGAATCGTGTTGTTGATTCCTAAGAGAATTATTAGACTAATAAAAAGAATATTGATACAACGCATATTTAAAGATTAAAATAATGTAGTAAAATTGTTTGAGTTTATCACTCGTTCGTTTTTGCCTTTCCAAGGCAGTACAGTGCTTGTGATAAATTCTTGCTGCATGTGTTATTAGACTTTATCACGATTTAATTGGTAGCATCCTAAGACAGTGCAATGCTTGTGATAAACTCTGAACGATGAACGTAAAATAAGTACAAAAGGATAGATAACGCTAACGATATTTCACCCGTATTGTACAGGCTGGTAACTTATACCACTTATTTTGTGATAATATCTAAACCTACTGTACTTTTATGTTTTGTTGACGTAGAAAGAAGGCCAGTAAAAGCGCCCACAATTCTAGACTAAACAAAACCAACCACTCAAAAAATGGATTTAACCAAAGTGTGGGTCGTTCAAAACTTTGTCTATCTTTTAGGAATTCGGCAATTTGATCCTTGGGTAATCCTAAAAAAATAGCTCCATTGATTAAGACCAAAAGACTCGGAATCATATACCACATTGGAATATTTTTTCCTTTGTCTATATAGATCGCTATAGAAAACAGACCAGAACTGATTAAGGTGCCAAAGAAAAAAGCCAAAGAGGCGACTAAATGAGGCATCAACAGTAAATCAGCAGGAAAGATTCCTACAAAAAAACAAGCGATTCCCGAAAAAATGCCCACATACATAGCAGCAGTTGCAACTTTATTGTTCAATCGTAGTGCCAAACTGATTAGAACCAAGGTCAATAAAGAACCACCCACCGCAACACCAATACTAAACAACCAATAGAAGGGCGACATGGAAGTATGCCCCAATTCAGAAATAAAATGATTCAAAAAAGAATAACTATAGCGTTCTCCTTGATAACTAGAAGAAACAATTAATAGGGAAATGGTCAAAAGCCCTACACCAACAAAACCTGCATTAGGAGCAAGGGCAATGATTCGAGCTTTATTTTTTTGAATGATTGACATTTTTCTGAATTTTGGTGAAGCCGAAAATACAAAATATCCTCGACTAGCGACGAAACAAATTTCGGAAATTGTATCTTTGGAACAAAATGAATAAAATCAGTGAACGTACAATTGAAAAATAGCAATAGTCCAATAGACTTAGAATTCGATAAAGAACATCTTTGGCATCCATACACCTCTTTGACCCAACCGTTAAAAGTGTATCCCGTTGTATCAGCCAAGGGCTGTAAAATAAAATTAGCCTCAGGAGAAGAATTGGTGGATGGTATGGCCAGTTGGTGGTCGGCGATTCATGGATACAATCATCCTGTTTTGAATGAAGCAGTGACCACGCAATTAGGCAAAATGTCTCATGTGATGTTTGGTGGCTTAACACATCAACCTGCTATTGATTTAGGAAAAAAGTTAGTCGAAATAACGCCAGAAGGTTTAGATCGTATTTTTCTTTGCGATAGTGGTTCTGTGGCTGTTGAAGTGGCGATGAAAATGGCGATTCAATACCAACAGGCTTTAGGTTTTAGAGAAAAGTCGAAATTCCTAACCATCAAGAAAGGCTATCATGGAGATACAACAGGAGCGATGTCTGTTTGCGATCCAGTGTCAGGAATGCATCATTTATTTCAAAATTTTGCACCACAACATTGTTTTATGGAGGAACCCCAAAAAGGGTTTGATTTATCTTGCAATGCGGAAGACGAAGCGGCTATTGCTGCTTTTTTTGAAACACATGCCGTGCATGCTGCTGCTTTTATTTTGGAACCTGTTGTTCAGGGAGCAGGAGGGATGCGCATCTATTCGCCCGATTATTTAAAATTGATTCGAAAATATTGTAGGCAATATGGTTTGTTGTTAATTGCAGACGAAATTGCGACGGGTTTTGGTCGAACAGGAAAGTTTTTTGCGGTAGAACATGCGAAGGTGTTGCCCGATATTTTATGTGTAGGAAAAGCCTTAACGGGCGGATACATGACCTTGGCTGCAACGATTTGTACGAAGCATGTTGCTGATACGATTTGTAATGGTGCTGCGGGCGTGATCATGCATGGCCCTACTTTTATGGGAAATCCTTTGGCCTGTGCTGTTGCCTTGGCTAGCTTGAATTTGTTGACAGAAATGGACTGGGAACATCGGATTCAAACACTAGAAAAAGCGCTGCAAGAACAGTTGTTTCCAGCAAAAAATATGGACTTAGTTGAAGCGGTCCGCATCAAAGGAGCAATTGGCGTTATTGAAACAAAACAAGTTATTGATGTTGAAAAAATGCAAGCCTTTTTCATTGAAAGAGGTGCTTGGATACGGCCTTTTCGGAATCTCATGTACATTATGCCGCCCTACATTATTTCAACAGAAGAATTAGCTTTGGTTTGCGAAGTGATGCTTTTGGCGGTAAAAAATAAAGATTTATTTGTGCGGTAAAATAACGCTTTGTGGAACAAAAAGTTGAACTTACTTTATAGAATCAGTAAAGCAGCAATGAAACAAGAATTAAAAACAGTCGGTGGCCGAGTCAAACTAAAGGCAAATGTCTTAGATAAAGTCCATGAATGGGCAAAAGAGTTAACAAGCAGAACACCTGAAGCCTTGGAAACACTAAGAGATGAAGGTGTTTATATTGAAACTGTTTTCCTGGAAAAAGCAGTTGATGGCGACTATTTGATCTATGTGATGAAAGTTAGGGATATGGAAAAGGCAGGCAATATTGCCAAAAAATCGAAGCATGCTATTGATGCTTATCATCAAGCATTCAAGAAGGAGTGCTGGGAATCGGGCGAAGCATTGACGTTATTAATAGATTTTGATCGTTATTCGGAATTGTTTAAAGATTCAGAATAAAGTAGAACGAACGCATAGACATGGAAACAATAATTCGAGAGGGTAAAAAAATAATCTTCTACTTACTTTGGTTGGTCGTCATCTTTTTTGCTTTGTATTTAGCATCCATTGCGTTGTCTTATTTTTCATTTGACATGAACTATGGGTTTTTGAAAGCCAAGCAGCATCTGTTAAATAATACGTTGTGGGTTGTTTTCTTTTTTGTACATTTGTTTTTTGGTGCAGTTGCAACCTTAACGGGTTGGCCCTTGTTTTTCAAGCGTTTGGTTGCGTTTAAATCGGTTTGGCATAAGCGAATTGGTAAAGCGTACATCTACTCAATTTTGCTGTTTACAGGACCAACTGGTTTGTACCTTTCTTTCTTTGCAGAAGGAGGGGCTTGGGCAACGCTTGGGTTTATGTTGATGAGTATTGCTTGGATGTTTCCAACCTATATGGCTTTTTATTTTATTATGAAAAAAGATCTAAAAGGCCATTATAAATGGATTATAAGAAGCTATTGTATGACACTTTCTGGAGTAACATTGCGCCTATTTATGCCTTTTGGCGCGAGAGTTGTACAATGGGATGAAGAGACAACGTTTATATTAAGTTCTTATGTTTTTGTATTGAACATCTTACTTGGAGAAATCATTTTGTTGTTTAATCGAAAACAATTAGATAACTTAGATGCTTTGATTGATTAAAAGGAAAAACAAATGACAGCAAATCAAACTTATTTTGAGGAACTTGTATTGGATACCGAAAATGCAACATTGGGAAACATGTTTGGAAAAGCTTGTGGAAAGATTCATAAAAAAGCATTTGTCGCCTTTTTTGAAGATGAAATGGTTTTTAAAATAGGAAAAGAAGAAGTAAATTTATTGCTACAAAAGTATGAAGGCTCTCAAAAATGGGACCCTTCAGGAAAAAAACGAGCGATGAAAGATTGGATACAAATTCCTGCTGATTACAAAGCAGATTGGAAGGAATTAACCATACAGGCGATCGCGTATTATGATTTTTACGCCTGATTATAATTATAAAAAGTATTAAGAAAAATATCTATTTTAGAATAGAATCAAAGACCAATTTAACGATGAAATCATTTAATATCCTGTTTGGCCTTCTGTTGATGGCTTGTTTTGCACTTTCGTTTATTGCCCCAAATAATCTTGATAAAGTACCTTCTAACAAGGAGGAGTGTCTTGTCGCAGAAACTACCACCAACGTAATTAAATTAAACGATGCAGATACGATTTCATTTGCTGAGTTAAATAAATTTGTAACCGACGAATTGGTGAAACCCGTTTCTGATTGCTTGGAAAAGAAAGATCCACATGTTTTTATGACGAAATGCTATTCTAGAGTCTATTTTAAGTTAGAGAAAGAGCATTTGAATCGAAAACTATATAAGAATGATCGAATTCAAGGGCGATTGATTTTTATAAATTGTTCACAACCAACAGTTATGGCTTCTGTTTATGTTGATTATAGTAAGAAAGAAATTTCGGTTAAAGAGTCTTTCAGAGAACCATTGGGGACACACAAAGAATACTTAAGTAGTATTTGCAAGTTTATTGATGAAAATGGAATACCACGCTCCTTTTAAAACATAAATAGCTTTTTCTATAAAAACCGCCCTTGACAAACCTGTTAAGGGCGGTTTTTTATTGCGTATATAATTAGAAAGTTGTATTTTAAACCATACTAATTTGAACATCAATCATTATATTCCATGAATGTCCTGAACATTATCGATAGCGAAGCTAAACTAAGGCCCAGATTTGCAGAAATTGTCAGTGCTGAATTCACAGAAGAAGAACATCCTAAAGGAAAGTTTTTGTGGAGAGAAGGTTCGATTTGCCCCAAATTGTATGTTGTACGAGAAGGGTTTTTGCGGTCTTTTTATTATAATAAAGATGGAAAAGATATTTCACATTGGTTTGCTCCTGAGAACAATGTTATTACCGACATGGGCTCTTTTTTTCAGCGTAGACCTAGTGAGTACAATATGGAAACGATAGAGGATTCTGTCGTTTATACGATTTCTTTAGATAGGCTCAATCGCCTTTTTGAAGCACATCATGAAATTGAAACCTTCGGTCGATTATTTACGATGGAAATGATGGTTCAGATGTCAGAGAAGGTCAAAGATTTGCAGTTTCGAACAGGAATAGAACGCTATAAGTTACTACTGGAGAAGCATCCGAGTATTATTCAGCGTGCGCCTTTGGGGAAAATTGCCTCCTATTTGGGGATCACACAACAGTCTTTGAGTAGAATTCGTGCACAACGCTGATTTTTTAACAATTGATAAAAAACAAGTGTTTAGAATCAACGATATTTGCTAATATCAATCACCTCAAAACAATCCAATTATGGTTTTAGCAATCGTTTTATTCTTTCTAGGCGGTATTTTTTGGACGTTTTTAGAATATGCCATTCATGCTGGTCTAGGGCACAACCCCAAGCTCAAAAATATCTTTACGGTGGAACACTTGTTGCATCATAAAGAAGTGAATTATTTTGCCGCAGCCTACAAAAAGGCAGGCGGGGCAGTTGTTGTTGTTGGAGGTTTAACGCTTGTTTTAGGCGCTATAATTAATTGGAGCCTTGCTTTTTCGTTTTCTATGGGGGTTGTTACGATGTATTTAGTATATGAATTAGCACACAATTATTTTCATACACATGCCCCTCAAAATGCCTATGGAGCGATGCTCCGAAAACACCATTTTTATCACCATTTCAATAACCCTGATATGAATCATGGTGTGACCACTATTTTTTGGGACAAGGTATTCGGAACCTATGCACCCGCAGAAGGACTGATACCTGTTCCTAAACGGTCTAAATTAGTTTGGTTAACAGACAAGGAAGGGCAAATAAAACCAGAGTTTGCCGATAGTTATATATTAGTATCTGATGTTACGCAAAAGCTGGATTAGCCATCTTTAATGCATGAAGTTCATTGAAAGCTGCTTTATTAGCAGCAAGGT
>JAVCKV010547216.1:0-11133 GCA_032274145.1 Herpochondria borealis | reverse complement strand
CACCGGTACAGTCAAACAAACGACACCACGTCTTTTGACTGTACCGGCGTACAGGCGAAGACGTGGTGTGGTGTCTTTTGACATATTAAGGGGCCAATCAAAGTACGGCATCTGATCTTGTTAGGTCTTGGGCATCCTCTGGCTGCATCCGTGGGTTCTTCAGTGTAAAATGCAACGCCTCTGTGTCCGCATCAGATATACTGTAGAAGATTAGAATACAACATCTCTATCCTAAGTACCTTGAGAGGCACATGATTTTGCGCGGCTGATGTTACTAATGCGAAACAACAACGTCCCGGAGATACTGTATTCACAATCTGGTTGGTACTATACTTTATCAGGCGTGCTCCGTAAGTGTCGGAACAAGGTAGTACTCACGGTCAGCCCAGCTGGCTGGTAACAATGGCACATAGTACCATGGGAGTATATGATTGCCAGTCAGTCAGTTCGCGGAGTACAGTGACTGGCACCTTGAACTGTGCTACGCACGTGTAACTCCGAGGAGGTAGACATAGATACTACAGGCCGAAAAGTTAGAACTCCGCGTTGGAGGCATCACAAAGATGCCGTGTTCTTGGCAGTCACCGCAGATGGTTCAAATTTCGTTCCTCTCCTCCGAGTGAGCAAATGCGACCCACCAAATGGCTCCTGACACGAGGCACCACAAAACAGCCCCTTGATGCTTCGTGGAACCATATTGATGCCGCTTTCGTAATAGATTACACATTCAGGTCTAGAAGCAAAAGATCATTTCACTACTCTAGAGCAACAACGATATCGGAACATACAAGATTGCTGTACCAACAAGAGCTTGGTACTAGAGGAGGTCGTTGCGCGCCTACTTCGAGTGGAGCCCGTGTCGAGTCCAAGCTCAGCGCAGTGCTGCGTTCCTTTCATTCAACATTGCGCTGTTCTTGGTCGTGTAGATATCATCTCCTCCACCAAACACTCGAAGGGACTTGAGTAGTCGCCGGTTGTCCGTCATCGTCTCGGTATCTCTCCGACGGGATAGGCCGGTGGCCGCACATCACTGCAGAAAATACTAGATCTACACATTCTTACTTTCCGTCTCTAACAGGAGCACCAAATGTTGGAATCAGTGAATCGTCACAATGGTCCAGCTCTCGGAAAAGAAAGGCAAGGGCGGCAGTCAGCCTTTCTTGCGCACAAGCAAAGCGGTTGTACCAACTTATATCTCTAGATGAGAGAAACTGGATACTCATCGTAGCAGCTAGTGAATGTCGTTTTGCTACTGAAACTGATTACACTCCCTAGAGAGCGACCTACCGGATATCGTCCGTCCTTTTTCATCAGCCAGCTTTGTTCGTTGCACACCAGGGAGTAGTTGTGCCCCTCTTGCAAGCATGTTGTTTCGAATGCACAAAGCAAGGTTTATATCTGTTCGGTTCAAATGCTATAGATTCGTTGGAGTCTTATCTGGTGGTTCCTTGGCATCTATTACTCATTATTGATACTCCATACAACAAAGGCAACGGCAAACACGAGAATGGCTGCATCCAGAACCTTGACTGCCTTTTCGTTGGTTCCCAATCCATAAATGTTGTTCCGATACTCCGATGTAGCCTTTTCATTGTCTTCTCTTTTGGAACCATGGCGCGGCGAGCGTTGCCAAGATGTTGGATGATAGAGTTGTTGACGATCTTCCATTCGTCTAATATGACTCTTGCAATAATCAACAGAAGAAGGTATCACGGTGAAGCCAAACGATGGAAACATCAATAGAACCAGCATCAACAATCGCAAAAGGCATCCTGATACCATGATGTTAGATGGTGGAGGGAGAACGAGGTGTGTGCTGATAGAATGCAATGGCTCAAGATATGTAGTAGCCAGGCGCATATTTACTGTCAACTGTACCGTTGCTACTGTCTTGATCATAGGCCACTAAATTTAAACCCTAAATAATAGTCTCGCAATCATATTTAAACCTTTCTAGTACTAATGCGACCAATATCTGATGAAATCTGGAAGCTCGGGTCTCTTGGAACCCAAGTTATGTAGTGAGATACAATATCTATGTCACTAGGTACATGTAGCCCGTGCTATAATTGTGCTCGTAGAAAAGTTACTTTCCTTTGCTTCAAAATACTTATCTCACACTTCTGACGCATCAGACATACACTCAAAGTATTCTTTCGACAACGTGTTGACTTACTTTGACTTGACCTTGACTTCAATGAGGTGCTGGAGTAGTCCAAACTCTGACCATTTTCCGCCGAATACTCGAATGCAACGACAGTACGATTGGTAGTTTATGTGGCAGTGCTGTACAAGCTATTTCCGGGTCTGACGATGTACTGTACTGAGTATCTGGGACATGGAGAGGTGCTACTAATTGCCATACCTTGAGACTAGTCTATGACTAAGCTTCAACATACGAGGTCTAGTCTTTTATGTTTTCGAGTACTCTCAATGCCTCTATCCCACCAGCTGTTTCCACGCATCATGATATTTATGCATGCCTCATTGTACATCGGGAGTAATGCACGAAAGGCAAAGAAAAGGAGTAGAACCGTCGCTTCAATGTTTTCTGTAGGATTCACCGACCATCACAATGCATCATATCGGTATTTATCTATCACAAGTGTCGCGATCGCAAAAGCAATCTAACACAGTGTACTGCTCACACCTTGAGATGGAAGTGCTCAAGCGACAACGAGAAAAAAGTATGGTGGACCAAGTGCTTCCATGCGCTGAACGGGTCGAGCTGCTGCCGTGTCAATGATAGAAGTTTCTTTCCTGTCCTGAAGAGTAAACTCACCATCTCCATCTTAACCTTAATTTATAATAATACGTGTATATCTTGTCTCACTTGGCTTTCCTCTCGTCCCGACTCACATTTCCCTCCAGCACCCTCCTCACTTGATTTTCGAGTCTAGGCTTGCTATAATCACAACTTCTTCAAGTTCGACTCTCCTCCTTACGTTACAGACGCTAGTCCTATTTCACTTCTTCTCTTTCATTTTGAGGCGTTTCATGTGGGCTCGACGAGAAACCAGCAGGACGTATCCTTCATATCCAACAGCGGCAATCGTAAGGAGTTGGTAGACAAGAGGAATGGCGCCGAATCCCACCGAAACGATCATGCCGTAAAGAGTAATGACATCGGAAACAACAAGAAGCATCATGGCCGAGTAGAGATCTGCCACGTGGACAGCCGAAGCAGCCCAAATTCGGATAATTCCGATGATCATCGTCCCTCCCGCGAAAAGGATGCTGATGAGCTTCTTGTACGGGTCATTCTCACAATCTCCGAACATTCCTTCGTGCAACGTTGCCATCAATTCACCTTCATAGAAAAGAATATATTTACACCAGAAGGCTGTGCGAATGGCGTAGATCCAGGACGCAAACCCCACGATGTAGCACATAATTTGGTATGGTACTCCTCTGGTCTCAGACACGATCGCGACTGAGCTTCGTGTTTGATAGTACTCAGTATTTCGACGGATCATGACGATGATGGAGTCGTGCTATTGCTGCAATCCCTTGCTGTGTTGTGTGATCGACAATTCCACGTCTATTGTTGTGTTCGAAAATCAGCAGGTTTCGATGTTGCAGTTGCAAATTATTGAACGATCTTGGTCGTGGGAATTGAAATGCTGATGGTGGTCGCGGGAATTGAAATGCTGATGGTGGTCGCGGGACGCCAGCCGGCCAATACGTTTCAACGTGTGGGTCAGCTCGAGGGTGAGACGACGAAGCAAGTAGTACGTCGTACTTGGTCTGTCTGTCTGGGCAAGTTGGTCTGGGCAAGTCCTATGACAGTGTGGTCATCGGTCACATCATCCTTTCTGAAATGACAGCAAGAATAGTACGTTGGACAAATACTGGAAGACTGATATTGCTTATCCATGCCTCAAATGTCGCAATGACTCAAATCCATGTCGCAATGTCTAGAGTGTGGTCACAATGGCAACAAATGTCGGCACAAAGAGTCACAATGATACCGAGGCATAATCCACTACTATGCCACATTTTTATCCATATTCCTCACCAGAACAATCTTTCCATATTCTGTTGGAAGCCATTGATCGAAAGTTCTCAACCATCATGTTCTTCATGTCCAATCGCAGGCTTCAGGTAGTGGCCGGTGCCACCATTGCCTTTTGTGTCATTTTTGTTCCCGATCCGAGCTTTGATTCAGGTCGAGCTCTTTCTGTTGTAGAAGAAGATGTCAAGAAGGGTGCTGAGAGAGATTTGGAATCGCGTACACACCGCCGTCTCGGTATTACATGTGGTGTGGGAGAGATTCTCATGGAGGTTGACTGGAATTCAGCCACTATTGACCCTGATCTTGACGAGCAGACCATCGACGTGTACGACGCTGGGGACAGACGACGTTTGCACGAAATGACAGAACAGGAACGCAGACTCAAGGTATGTCAATTGTAATATTCATTTGCGCTCTATATCTTCATACACACACTAATCTTTCGCCCTCCTCGTTGAATGACAGAGAAAGTCACTCAAGTTGAAGAAATCAAGGACAGGAAGCTGTAGCCGTGCTGACGTAAGCCAGGCTGGTGACGGAAGTATCGTTTTGGATGTCGATACGGAACCTGCTGCGACGGATGTGATTGATCCTTCGGGAGTCAGCGACCCTGACTTTCCTACTAGCTTTGCCACGCTCGACATTGACTTTGAAGACACCAACGTGACGGATGTTGCCATTGCTGTGGGAGGACTCGACAGTGACAGTAATCGATGCAAGGCTGCGCGTATCCGATTCTTTGATGATGAAGAAGAAGAACTCGACACCGAGTACGAGACCGCTGGTGGTTGCAAGCTCAAGGGCAAGTTTGCCTACGAGCCTCTCCCTGGTAGAGGCAACCAGGGACAAAAGTTGACTTGCAAAGTCAAAAGGGACTCTCCTGCAAACAAGAAGGATGGAAAGAGGCGCCGCTGCCGAAAGATGAAGTTTGAACAAACATCCTTGGTCTTTGACAACGTCAATGTTGGCAAGAAACAGACCTGCTCGGCATCTCCAGGTGTTGATTTCGCCTACTGCTCCCCTGACCCCAACTACGTTCCTCCACCTACTGATCTAGCAGCACCAGCCCCCACTGGCCCAGTACCAGCCCCCACTGACCCAGTACCAGCCCAACCCGACCCAGCGCCGGCTCCAACCGACCCAGTCTCAGCTCCAACAACTCCTCCAGTGGAACCTGCAGCTCCAAAAACAACGGAATCGGGAGTCCAAGGTGATCCACTCATTATGGGATTGAACGGTACGTATGTTGTCGTCGATGTTGTCTGAGTTTCAGGTGTTGAAGAACCGCTTCTTATCACCGCTTTTATTGTTCGTACAGGTCAATTGTTTAAGTTTGATGGTCGCAACGGTGGTTGGTACTCTGCCATTAGTACTGACTCCTTCCAGTGGAATATGCGTATCCATGAATTTGACGAATGCCCTGCCGACTCCAACAAGTTCACCACCGGCGTGGGATTCAAGTTCATTGACGAAAAGACAAAGAAAAAACGCGAGATTCTCATCAATGTGGTGAATGAGAAGAGCATTGACATTGGTTGCGGTGTCGGATCTCCAGTGTGTCTGGGGGCTGGATCTCTTGAAATGGTGATTGACGGGAAAAAGGTGGTGGCACCTGGTGAATACAAACTTAATGACGGCGACGACAAGTCTACCAATCGTGTCATTGCCTTCAACACCTTCTATCAATGCTCTCGTCGCTGGTATGACTTTGAAGTCGAACCTGAACAAAAAGAAGAAAGTCGCACTTCTTCGAGTACTACTGAACGTCATGTGCGTCGCCTCGAGACTCCGCCAGCGTTCCCAGGTATCTTTGATACCCTCGAAGGAATCAAGAACACCGTGATTGATCGTGACAGCTGTACCAGTTGGTTGGAGGATCGCAAGTCCTTCAATGATCTCTTCCAACAACCAGGTCACTATGCTACAATTCTCATCAAGACTGAGGAGGTATCCTTCCACGTCGAGTACAAGCAAGAAAATGAACGCTGCGAGGCCCACAGCGTCAATGTGTGGATGTCTGCTATTCGACCGGATGTATTCTTGCAAGAATGGCAGGGTGTGATTGGGGAAACCAAGGACCCAACCAGTGGGGATAAGTATGACCGCCAGAATGTACTCAAGTTTGCCAAGGATGAAGATTATGAAGTACCATCTCCATTTTCTACCACTTGCAAGGGGTGTCACAAACACTAGGTCGTACAAACGTACGGCAAGAATACATACAACACGGAGAAGCAAGTCAGCTGTAGCCAGTTAATTGTCAAAAGCGTGACGTACAATCAACTCCACTCTATGCTACATTTCCTTCAAGATTTGTCATTGAATAGCATATGCTCGTTACCATATGGTCGTCCAGTTTTCTATGCTTGACCGCTGTCTCTTCTGGGGCGCTTCATCAAGCTAAGCTAAGCGAGCTCTCCGACCAAGAACACCTCCACTTTCTGACTTGCTTGCTCCTTTCGTACGAAATCTCGATTTTGGGCACTATGAGCGTCTGTCTGTTGAGCGAAATTAAATCGAGTACTGGAGCTACGACGTGGTAGTCCGCAAGGCCACTTCGTTCATACTCTTATGCTTCGAGACTACACTTCAACCAATCCCTACAGTTTGTAACGCTAGAGACATACTCGAAGGCGCTAACACGAACCCTCGAAATCGAGTGACACATAAACCAGCACGCCTTCTTCTTCTGCGCTACTGCTTATTCTTCGGCGTCTAATCTCGTACGTGTACTGTAGGCATAGGTGAGACGCGTCTGGAAGAGGCACTAGAGCATTTGCCACCGCACCCCCATTGGAGCATACCGCACCTAGGACCAATTTCCCCACCCGCGGACTTGAGCTACTTACTTGCCCTTATCAACTGCCTAATTTCTAAATTCTCCGTCGGGGGTTCTGTCGTCCTCGAGCGCTTAGGTATTGCATGGCACGAACTCCCTCTGATCACCCACTACTGTTCGCATCTAAATAACTGTTAGATCACTCTAGAGAGCTTCGTCGCATTAGTCTAACCAGCCTCTTGTATTTTGCACATCCTGTTGTCACCACCCATGGCATCAAGTATCTATCTGAGACACAGCTGCACCAAGACGTTCAAAGCAGTCAACCAGACCTACGTACTAGACAGCTCATAGTGTCTTCCACTGGATCTGTCGGATCTTCCGTATCTTTCCCTCACTTCCGTGATCTTTTGGATCTTTCATGTCTTTTTGCTGCCTTCTTTTTTGATCTTTCGTAATTTCCCGCACCTCCGCCACTATACTACCAGACTGACTGCCTAGCTTCCACACATGGCGGCGACAAGACACACCGCTAGACTACTTCAAGCAGCAGCCGTGGCGAGGCACTCACCAACAGGTTTGCTTGGTACTACTCCAGACTCACTCCTATCTTCCCGTGCTTCCCCGCCGTGCTTCTCTAGCTAGGTGGCGCTTGAAACTCCGCATGTTCGGAAAACTACAAAAGACCCAAGTGATCGCAGCAGAGTACGTACGTACATTGGGGCAAGAAAAGGAAGCAAGTGGAGATGAGGAACAACCTGTTGTGGTGACAACTCCTGGCGAGCAGACTGACTAATTCTTTAGTGAGCACTTTGGTGTCAGGGATATGACGACACAGGAACTCAGTACACGTGTACCAATCAAATCTCAGAAGAGAGCATGAGATTGTCTTTTGTACACGCCTCCATACAATCAGTTCTGTCTTTGTGACACGTAGCAATCCTACCACATGTGATAGTTCGCAAACAACCTGCGCCACATGGACGAGAACGACTGATTCACAACACAAAACAAGACTTCCCTGTTCGTTGTTGTTCGACCACTTGACACAAGCTCTGACCAGCGAGGCACAGCTCAGTTTCCCATGTTCGTATCATATAATATTATAATCCAAAGCTCACACTCATAGCCGATAATGACAGAGACGACGCCCCCAAACGAACAAACGACGCTGCTGCTGCATCATGAAGGCAATCATGTTGAAGGAAACAAACACAACGAGAAGCCCTCCTCCTCCTCTACTCTTTACAACTTTTATTTCATGGCTGCCCTCTTTAGTGCCGGCCATGGTTGCACAGTCTCCTGTCTGTCACTGGCGACGGCTCGGTTGGGGTCGGTCGGGGCCTTGCAGTCGGGTATGCTCTACTTGAGTTACACGCTCTCTGCCGTGTTAGGAGCAACCTATATCATTCAGCGCTTTGGAGCTCGCAATGCCATGGCGACTGGAATGTTGCTCTTTTGTTCCTACGTGGCGTGCTTTTGGGTCGCCACAGTCTTTCCATCTCACCAAGATGCATCAGCACTGACTGGAGCCGCGATTGGAGGCCTGGGGGCAGGCTTGTTGTGGAATGCACAGGGAACCTATCTAGCGCAAGCGGCTCAACGATACTCGCTAGAAACTGGAATGGATCTCAGTACCTGCACAAGCAATCTCGCGGGGGGATTTGCATTCATCTACTTGCTTGTGGAGGTATGTCTACGATCAATGTCGACAGCTCTGACAATGAGCTGGGGGTCCATCTTTGCTATTTACACAGTCATTGCCTTGACGTCTTCCGGTGGCATGTTCTTTGTCAAGGACTACGGAACAGAAGAGGAAGACAGTAGTAGTGCTACTTCTACTGAACCTACAACGGCGCTGTACAAGGTCACTGCTGCTGTACGACTGTTACTGTCGGATCGAAAAATGAAACACATGGTGGGAATGAACTTTATCTTTGGCTTTGCCTCTGCCTTTCTCAACTCGTACATCAATGCAGAAGTAGTGAGGGTGGCGCTCCATGATGACGATTCGTCTTACATTGGGGCCCTGTCTTCCTGGATCGCCCTGTCGGCAGCCTTGTCAAGTCTACTGTTACGAAGCGTGCGCAACAAGGGCATCGTACTGGTCGGGGGCGCTGTGTGCTTTTTCATGGTGGCCTTTCCATTTATTGTACAGCCAGATGCGACGAAATGGGGCCTCAGTGGCATACTGACCATCTACACGCTGCATGGAGTCGGACGATCCACGTTTGAATCGACTTTGAAGGCCATCGTTTGCGATTTCTTTCCCCAAAATACCGCGGGGGCGTTTGGCAATATCATCATGCTCAATGGCCTTTCCAATGCCATTGGGTACTTTTTGAGCTTTCGACTGCAATGTGGAGAGCCATCTGCGTATTGCGTCGAGTATTCCGACAAGACCATGCATTCCGTGTTGAGTTTTGAACTGTTGGTGTGTGTGACCGCCGTTGCCGCTGTAGTGGGATACTGGCGAGCAGAAGCACTGGATAAACGAGAGAAGGAAGCCAAGGCTGAACTCATGCTGCTTATTGTATAGAGAAAGAGAGCAGACTAGCCAGTGTTGTAAAAATGTTTAAAAAGATGTCATAACGTCATTGTTGAGTTGAGATTTTAACTTTAATAAGCCACTGCTTCACTCCGTGGACCGAGTTTTGCGTACTGGACAACCGTGAGAAGAAAAAAAGCTGTCCAGAAGATGAAAAGCAACTTTCAACTTGTGAACATACATCCACATCTCGCGTGGGTCAACAACGACATTGAAACTGTCGTTTGTTTGCTTGGTTGGAAACTAGTCTACAGACAAGAAGGCAGAGACGCCATAATGAATATAGCATCTTACCAACCATCATCAAGCTAGCACCGACGAGAAGGCTTGAAATAAGGGTAGCATGCGCTCGATAGTAGCCTTTTTCGTAGCCGCTATACCCGTACTCCAGTACCTCGCACAGTGTCCGTCGTAGCGACACCAGCCTCCAAAACACCTCTCTAGAGAGTCTAGCTGTGCTTGTCACCGTCACCTTTTTGTAGGTTAGACAGTATACATGTACAAGCTGCAATAGTTATAATGGAGGTGCGGGAAACCACGAAAGATCCAAAAGATCGCGGCAGAGGTGCGCAAAGATATGAAAGATCCAAAAGATGAGGCAAGGAAAGAGACGGAAGATCCGACAGAGGTCTGGGAGGCGCAAGTCTGGTAGGCGACAACCCCGTACGTAGGTATGCACGTTGTAAAGCACTCTCGTGAACACTCTCGAAAGATGCGCATCTCCAACAATGAACAAAGACCATCTAGCTAGAGACACTCCTGAAAGCTCGAGAGCAACCATTTAATCTCTCATAATTGTGTATTCGTGCGACGCGGCGGGTTTCTATTTTGGTCTAGAGATGCTGTAACAGACTGTGATTGAAACCAAGATCAAGGATGGGGTGATGAACAACCAACCTTGAATCAGCATATCGAATGTAGTTGTCATCAGCGGATCTCTGTGTGATTTGGAGGAACAATGCTCCCAAATATCTGTTTGGTTGGCTGAATCTTCATGACGTCTGCTGGTGATAGATACGCCATAATCGCACACTTCAACTCAACTGGTAGCAATAATTGATCATGCACCACTGTTGTGCTGTCATCATCACAAGACCGCAACCAAAATTTCCACGCCATGAACGCTTTTGCAATAGAGCGTTGAAACTGATTGAGCTTTGGATTGATGCGCACCGCAACAGTATCGCTGTGGCGTTTCCTCTTGTTGCCACACGCTGCGGGAGGAACAGTGAGCGACAAGTCTGTGTACGACTTTAGATAGAATGCCAACGTCGTTGACTCTTCTTGCAGACCTAAGAGTGTTTGGCCGTAATCGTCCTTTGCAAAGAGCATCTCATGACACATGCATGGAACTTGATAGTCCCATGCTAGAGGTTGTTCCAGCAATAGCTTCGCCATCCTGACAGAGGTCACGTAGTGAAAAGGTAGCCGTCCACGCTTCGTCTCTCTACACAGTAGCACAGACTCGTCCTGTAGCATCCCACTGTCTGACCGAAGATGATCGAAAAGTGCCTCAACAGCATCATCACACGTGTATAAGATCAAGGCATGCAACGGTGTTTGTTGGTCTGGGCCTCTTGCACATGGGTCTGCGTCATGAGAAAGCAACAACCTCATGACATCTCCAGAGACATCAATACCCCAGTGGAGTGCTACTTTGCCTTCCTCATCAGTGGCATTGATATCAATGCTGTGATCGATCAGAAACTGAACAAGATCCACACCAGCGCCATGCATAAGAGCATGATGAAGCGCCGTTTTCCCACGCCCATCAGGCGCAGTAACATCCCC
>JAVCKV010547105.1:0-11137 GCA_032274145.1 Herpochondria borealis | reverse complement strand
GTTGGAAAAGGAGCAACAGGGCACAGTCAGTAATAGAGGGTGAGAAAAATGTCTAGTTCGAAACACAAAAGAGAGAGAGAGAGTAAGTTCGACGAGCACATCCCGCCCTCTCTTGATTGAAGAAGCTGCTTTCCTCACCTTGCGCGCGCGTTTCAAACTCCTTCTATAGTCTACATATACACTCTACTACAAACTTATAGGTACAATCATAATGGCAGCTGCTCTCGAGAAAGTCAAGAACAACTTCAAAAAGGACGGGGACAAGAAACTCACCGTTGAGAAGCTCAACAAGCTTGCCAAGACGATCGACAATGACCCCACTGAGCTCACCCTGTTTTTGACTGCTGTTTTAAAGCTCGTCAAGAATCAGGATATTAAATGTAACAACAAGAAGAACATGACAGAGCATTTGACGGCCATCTTGACTGCTCCTCCTCCTTCGGGGAAGAAGAAGAAGGCACCAAAGAAGAAGAAGAAGAGCCCATTGCAAGAGATTAAGAAGAAGTTTGCATCTGGCAACGGCGTCAAGTTGACGAAACAGCTTGTGTGCAAGTATGATGAGGAGGTACAAGAAGACGAACTTGTTACTTTCTGGACCAACCTGCAGGAAATGATTAAGAAGAAGGAAATTGAATGTGACAAAGCGCTCAAGGAGCACTTGAAAAAGGCAATCAAGACAGCCCCCAAGACGGGTATGAAGAATAAATCCAAAAAGGAAGTTTTCAGAGAAGAAGTCTACGGGTCTGAACCAAAACCTGGGTTTGGAAAGCTCCAACGTGTTGTGGACGAGTATCTCAAGAAGGAATCCAAGAAAAAGCAGGTCTCTGCAGAAGATATCGCGACACTGATGAACAAGCTCGAGTACGACGACGTGGATGATGATAGAGGTGATCTAGCCCAGTTCATCAACTTTGTGCTCTCTAAACAGCCCAAGAAGCCTGTTCTTCTTGTGCTCTTCGAGAAGACTTCCGAAATCGAGAGCAGCAAAAGACGAAGCCAAGCTCTAGATGGTATCGGACTCAACGAACTAAACGAACTCAAGGCCTGGTGCAAGGAGCACACCTTGGATTGGAAGAACATGGTACGAAAGAAGTATTGGCCCGAAGTAAAGTACAATCTGGGTGAGGAGTGGATGTTCGAGTTCGAAATCCAGCGAAAAGGAGCCGTTGCCTATAACGTTCTTCCAGACATGAGCTGGGAAGAATCGGACACTCAACTGGCAATGTTTGGTAGTCGCAAAAAGCCCTCAGGTCCGAGCTATCGCGGTGGCATGTATTGCTTTCCATACAAGATTACGCCAATCATGAATAAGCACTTGAAATTGGTACCAAAGGACATTGAGGCTTTCGAAAACGTGTTTTACACGGATGATGTTTGGAAAATGAAGCAGACTCAAGTTGCACGCATCACGGAAGCTTTCATGGCGGCCAAGGCGCGTCAGGTCGAGCTAGGACTGGAGTTGAACAAAATGGAGAGCTTTCTAGAGGTCGACAAGGACCCGAATGACCGAGCAATGTATATGAAAGCTCGCCAATTCCAGACCACCATGCTCTCTCATTTCCCCTACGAGTTTGTTTCAAACCAGAATATCGATCTAAAGACCCGCCTCAAGACCATTGTGAAGGCCCAAGAGTGGAATGACAAGCAGAGAAAGGAAGCGATTGCTGAGCTTCAGGATCCTGGCGGAGATACGCTGACTGAGGAGACAAAAGCATTTGAGATAGCGATTACAGCAACTCAAGATGACGAATCAACGAAACGCCTTGAAATGGAACTCCGGAAGAAGAAACTGAGCCTTGAAAAAGAGCTCGAGAAGAAGAAATTGAAGCTCACATCCGACTACAAGTTCAAGAAGTGGTGGTGGTACGCTGACCCTTTTGACAACAAAGCTGTCATTCCCCTCTCCTGGGAAGCAACAAAAGCTCTGTACAAGATAAATGAAACAATTGTCGAGCGAGCGTACAAGATTAGAGACTGTGGCGGAACCGCGAAGGATGTCGAGAAGGCTCTGAAGCACATGCCGCCTGGATTCTGGCCACCTCAGCTTGTGGACAGACTCCAAGCTTGGAGAAGGACCGAACGTGAAATGAAGCGAGAAGTTATACTTTTGAAGCAAGTGGAGGCAGCGAAGAAAGCCAAAGCAATTGATACGTTACTCAAGGCTCTTGTTGCTGCATCAGATAGTCTGCCACTTACCAACGAAGAGAAGGAGGGGGTCGAAAAAGGTTTTAGCAACGACGAATCCGCGAAAGTCAAGGAAGCACTTACGAAGTTCCATAAATGGGCCAAAAAGGTTAAGCCGTTCGCAGAAGAAGCAGAACAACACGGGATCAAAAAGGAAAAGTTCCTCGAGCTCATGTGGGACGGAAATCTAGATGCACTTGAAATCCAAGATGAGGAATTCAAGGAGAAGGTGACGAAATGGCTCGGAACCTTTAAAAAGACAGACTGGTTGATCTACTCGACGTGGATCGTAGGCTCGCCATCATATCTTACGATCTTTGATGCAATCAACTCAGCGACTTCAGCGGCAGGGAAAGCACTTGCCGAATTTGCACCGGTTGTTGGGACTGCCATGCTTGGTATTGAATTCATGGCCCTGGCGAAGAAGACTCGTGACGCTCACGTGATGAAGAAGAAGGTTGTCAAGGAAGAAAAACTGCTCAGAGATCAACAAGAGCGCCTCCCTCAAGATGTTGCTCTTTTGAATTGTATTGCCAACGAAAAGAACGCCCGAAAGAGAGCTGTGAAGGAAAACGCCACGTATGCGACTGCTCGAGCCATTTCGCTGGCTGGTGGAGTTGCCGACTGCACCGGAGTAGGCGCCACAGTCGGTTTCGCCATCAAGCTCGTGGGAAGTACGGTATACTATGGAGGATGGGCAATGTTTCTTATAAGCGACAAACTATCAGATACCAGGATGAAGAAGTTGCTTGTAAGCGCGAGAGCAGGTGACTACAAAGCCCGCGTTGAAATTTTTGCATCCAGTGCCGTCTACGCGAAGACGTATCTTTCGATGAAGGTGAAGGAGTACATTCAAAAGAGGAAAAAGGATATGAACACACCATTGGATACATTCATCGAGGAGTTTCTTATCAACCGTGGCATCACGGAGAAAGACATTGACACGAGCAATCCGCTGTGTGTGCGGATGTTGCGGGAAGCTCTGATGCAGCATGCAGGACAAACCAAGATGGATGTTGCTCCGAAACTCAAAGCTCCGATTAAGTCATAGGCGAAGAGCGGGGACGTGATAGGTTCAGACATTAAACATATATTAATCGAGGGCATGTTATCTTGAATTAGATCTCGAACGCTTAATAGCCATGAGGGCGGCGACAGAGAACCTTTGCATTCCTGCTTGTGCGCAAGTAACATCAGTAGTCGTAGGCTCACTTACGTATTTCGTACGCATTGGCGGAGTTTGTTCGCCCCCTGCCATGATGATGTTCCTCGAGTCAGTAATCCTTGGTCAAACATTGTCGTCGTGAAAGGTTGCTTGCTGTGACGCGGAGTGACTGACTTCTCTTTCTTATCATAGTCCACGAATAACCTCAGTGGAAGAGGAGAAGAGGCGAAGCTCCCTGCAAGACAGAAGCTCTCACTTCATTCAAATTGCAGTACTGGGGATATCTATCTCTGGTGACCCATATTCAAAGTTCAAGCTAGCTCCCTTTGATGTCGCGTTGCGGAGGACGCTGATGCTTCCATTTCACAGTGTTTGATGCTGGAGTTGCAGCCTCTGCTCCAACTGGTTGTCCTCCATTCATCAGCAGCGCCAGCTTTCTGAGGTTTGCTTGGAATATACGAGACCATTATCATTGGAGGAAGAAGACCCTCGACTCTTTCTTCTCGGTCCATGCCAAGGTGGGACATATTACATTCTCACCACTCCAAGCGCTTTCCAGATTTTGGTGGCTCTCTCTCTCACGGGGACGCTATAGACACGTGACGCTATCACTACTTGGGTCAACTAACAATGGAAACGAAGCAGAAGAATCAACCTCGTCCTTTTAAAAACTTTGTGGCAGACTCAAATAAGAGTGCTGGTAAGAAGGACGAGCCAGGAGGACAACCGATCTGTCGCGATAGCTTCATGAAGTGGTAACACGCCGTTCTACCTCCACGAGTGTGGCTCAAAGTGATCCGACATGCACAGCAAGCGACGAACATTGTTTGATGAACTGATACAATCCCCAGACTGACAGTGTATTGACCGCAAGCTGTGTCCATCATCCCAGGGACCTCCTTCTTGTAAACGATGGGTTACACCACAAGGTAGTCAACGACAACGGGCACACCGCAGTGCATATGAGTTTTCATACAATAGCTGAAAGACCGTACAATCCCGATGAATGATGTCAGCACAAACGTCTAACCATCATCGTATCTGTCAGCAGTGGTATCTTCAGAGTTGCCACGCCAACTCTTCCTACGGCAGTAGTAACACAATTAAAAAGAGGCTACAACGCACTATATTATGAAGGTCCTGTTGGTGTGCGTGATGGCTAATCTACGTCTTGAGTTTAAGGGGTTCCTTCATGGCTCGACCGATGTACAAAAGCAGAAACGCGCAGAAGAAGATAGCGTGCACTCGCAAAAGAAGGATATCCAGCAATGTGAATATCCCAAGAACAACGATGATAAGTCCCAAGAGAATCTGCTGCAACCAGTAGCACTCATACTGTAGCAGCCCCTGTCCCAGGCGGAAAGGGATTGATACCCAATTAGACAAACCATTAGCATCATAGGTCTCGTTCGTGCAGGCTCCCAAATAGTGACAAACGACTCGATGGGGAAACTCAAAAGAGTGTGCTATCCAGTGCCAAGAGAATGAAATGAGGCCGACATTGACAGTACTTGAGTTATCCAAACCTATGAAAGCCGAAACAACAACGCCATCGACCACGAGATTCCCTGAAGGCAAGAACGGAGCGTACAAGCCCTTTTCTTTAAGCTCCCTTTCAATCGACACCACTCTTTGCGCCTTGCCATGTTTGTCGATGAGCTCATCGCCAACCTGAACCAGATTCGCAAGGACGAACTCTCCGTTACAGTGGACCATATGGTTGGGCGTGAGGTAGAGTGAAGATTCATCTGAGGTCGCCAGTTTCACAAATTCTGCTTGTCCGCTGGGATCGTAGTGCCCAAAGCTGTAGACTCTTTCGTACAACCCTCCTGCAACCAGAACTTCATCTCCAATCATCACCTGGGCGATGGTTGTGCTACCTTTGCCTTTCACTTGTACCATACTTGTACCTGGGAAACAGATACCACCAAAGCTGGGGGCAGGAGTTGGAGATAGTTCTGCGATTGGCGTGTCGCTCTTGAACTCTGCCATTACAGCCCAAAGTCGCCCAGCCTCCCTCCAATCGTAAGCTCCAACATCAGTCGGCGAGCTCCTCTCAACGCCATCGAAATCTTCATCTACGGCATAAGAGGATAATGCCATACCCTTCAAGGCACTGTCGGCCGTTGGGTAGGCATTCAAAGCGTCGACGTCAGCAAAATCAGAATCCATTCCGCGGCCGATCTCATAGGTGCCACTGGGAAATGCAGCAGCACCGGGGTAGAAGATGTTTCCACCAAACTGAACGCCATCTGAGCCTCCTCGAAGGTCCATCGTGTCACTGGAGCAATACACGGCATTGTTCGCAAACACAATGTCACTTCTACCGTCCCATGCTCGAATATTCAAGCAAGTAGCATGGTTGACGAACGTGTTGTGTACGATTTGGAGATTCTTCGGTGAAACCCCATTATGCGGCTGCGAGAGCAGTCCGTATCCCGAGTTAAGTACCAAGTTGTTTCGAACAACAGCGTCAGCCGCAACTTGGATCCCACCTTGTGCACAGTTCCACATTACATTCCTCTTGACGATGTTCTGAGCTCCTACACCAGACCCGTAGAGCAGAATGCAAGGGTAGTTGGTGTTGTAGATCACATTGTCTTGGATGACGTTGTTGAAGGAGTTCTTCTTGAGCTCGATGCCATCGCCTTGCGAGCTTCCTGCCGTGTCGTGAACCAAGTTGCGTTCGAACAGAGAATTCGTCACGATGCAGGACCCATCATGACAACCAAGATACATGCCTTCGCCTGTCCCTGATGTGTCGTAGATATGACACCTGCGGACTGTCAGACGGTCGATGTTGGTTTGGGCGTTAATCCCAACAGCAACCCCATGAATGACCAAATCTTCCAACATGATGTCAACATTGCCATCCCCGACGATCTTGATGCCATCACCCCCATTGCTCATGATCTCAAGGCCTCGAATCGTTAGGTGGCTTGCCCCTTCGACGTTGATTGTGTTCTGAGCCGATGCTGAAGCCGGGCGTAGAATACGTGGGCGTTCTTCGCCGTCTGCGCCCTGAACCACGACGGGACTGCTAGCGCCGCCAAGAACTCTGATACTTATCTTGCCACTGCCGGAGTAGTCGCCCTCGTGCACGATGAGAGTATTACCTGGTTGCAGGCTCTCTACTGCCGACTCGAAACTATCTCCTGGGTAGATATGTGTAGTTGACGATACAGAGTTCGGACTTGGTGTTGCTATAGTCGGAACGATTGTTGGAGGGGGCGTTGGGTTCGATGCTGGTGGTGATGTAACTGGAGTAGGAGGTAAGGTTGGCTCTGGTGCTGGAGGGAACAAAACAACTGGTGAAGATGTGGGTTGCAAGGGTGTCGGAGTCGTGATCGGAGCGCCTTGGTCGACTTGAGCCACATTCGACATTGGGCTCATATTTCTTGACTCGTCGAAACTAAACACTGCAATAAAGACAGCTTCACTTGATGGCGCGTTTAGCTGGAATACTTCCAGTGCTCCTGCACTTGAAGATGTGAGGAATGCCACAGCATTTGCAGCCCACCAGTTGATCACGTTGCTACTCAGCGACTGCTCTTCCACAATGGGTTTGTCGCTCCAAACAACATGATAGCGCACTGCATCGGCCGGGGTCGTCCATTCCAATTGAACCCCTGAACTTGTGCTAGAAGCTCTTAGATCCACCACGAGGGCAGGAGGAGTCAGGTCGCTTCTCATGTTTTGGCGAACAAAGTGATACAACCGATCACTCCACGAATCTGCACTGTACACTAGCCATGGTGCGCTGTATGGCGGGGTGCCGCCATTGATTCCGTTTTGCATGTATTGCTCAATATGATCCCAGTACTCGGACTTTCCAGTTTGCAAAAAGTACCATGCTTGCGGATTTATCAAGGTCTGTCCTGTTCCATCCGAGACTCCTTGACCATCACCATCAGTGTACTGGCTGTAGTAGTACGAGAAGTGACAATGGAGTCTGTTCCATTCCATCACACCCGAAACGTATTGAAACAGTTCTGAGTAAAGCTGCAGATCTCGATTTTCGACGTAGTCCATGTAGTTGATGATTGCTCTCATAAGATAGCCAGTTTGAAAGCCTCCTCCACCAGGACCAGTGTCATTTTCGGCATCAAACTCTGACCCATACAGTACATCTTGTCGTGGCCGCAATACGTTTCTGAAAAACGACGCCATCGAGTCCAGCAACTCGCGATCGCCTGTAATTCGTGCTGCCGCAAAGGCATGCGAGAACGAATGACCCACGGCTCGACTGGACATGTCTGGAAAGGGATCGCCACCAGACAGACGTACTCTGCGAAACTGCGCCACAAATTCAAACCAGTCTCGCATCCAATAGTTGCCGTTGTAAAAGTACGACAAGGCGACGTGATAAAACCAACCGTGCTGATCGTCCCTCGCACCATGACTTGTCTTTGTGCTTGGCAACAGTGGAGCGATCCAGACTGGATCGTGGCTCTCGAATATACGCCATTCTCCGCCACAGTAGGGATTCTCTGTCAGTTCCAATGTACCTTGGTCCGTCTCCCAGGTATAGTCGGGGAGCCACTGAGGGCGAACGTTGAGTTCACCAATGCCCCATAACTCGTACAAAAAGTAATGCGAGGAATACTGACTGGTCACGAGTTGTTCAGCAACATAGGGAAAGCCACCCGTTGTACAGGGCTTGTTACGGTAGCCCGATTCGGGGTCTCCGAAGTTCTGCCAGTTGGCCGCATATCTATAATTCTGCTCGTCAAAGGGAATCGATCCGTAAAGGTTCCAATACATGTCGGGAGACGTCATATCTTCATTGGGTTCCACGTCAATGGTGGTGGGAAGAAAGCCACCCAAATCGAGTGTGGCACGAGAAGTGCGATACCAGTCTGGAGAGACTGTTGCAACAGGAGGAAACTGGAATGTTGATGCGAGGTCAACCAGGGCTTGGTCGTTCGAAGGTGTATGGAAGACGAGCAGGATTTCCTTATACACGTGCTGCATGTCATCCAACCAGTACAATCCAGTCTCACTGAGGTCGTCTCCCATCCATTGAGCACTCCATTCGGGAAACAACTCGACGGAAACCTTGTTGTTGGCGCCCACGGAAAAACCATTAGGCCATGTCTGCCACATGTTTCGCAGAATCGTAGTGATTCCTCCACTTGCTTGTCCAACATGCATAAATCCTGCACCCTGGCGAATCTCAGAATACTCGATGTTTTCCCTCGTTACAACTGCAGTACTGCCTTCGTAGATGGAATAGGCGTCGTGACGCGTCTGTTGAAGACTCGATGGAACTGTTGTAGCATCATACGTAGTACCATCGGTACCACCAAAAGTGACAGACGAGATTGCAACTGGCACAACAAGGTCAAACTCCAAATTTAAGGACTCAAAATAAAGGGGCCAGGATCGCACCGTGCTGCTGGCAGAGTTTTGCAACTGATAGTCAATCTTGACGTGGGGGGTATTCGCATAGGCGTAGAGTCGAACCGCAAATCCGTGTACAGGTTCGCCCGAAACAAACAAGGTCGGGGCAGATACTCGAATAACGGCACGTAAAGGACCATCTTCTTCCACCTTGATGGTAATATCATCAGAGCGGCTCGAATCCAAATGGACTGTTCCATCTCGAGACTTTAACTTGGCACCGCCCGAATTGTTGCTAATCTGAAGTTCATCTGCTTCGTAGCTGCCGTTTCCATCGGAATCGTGCCAAAGTTCATCAATGATATGAAAGGAATCTTTGTTGATTCGAAATCGAATCATGCCATTATCCACTTGAATGTAGGAGTTGAAGTCCGAGACAGTTACTGGATTTGTAGGAGGCGTAACAGTAGTAGTAGCACCGGGAGTATCATTGATGGTCAAATGTAGAACCCTGCGCTCGTTAGGTTGTAAAGGAGTATTCAGTAGTTGTATATGGATCAATGCATGACGGATACTATCATCCGAGATCCAGCGCTCCAGCACCTCTACCTGCGGCAGTGGATACCCCTCTTCTTTCATCGAGAGCATATTACCGCCGTTGAACAAAGTCGACTCTGCAAAGGGAACCACTATCGAGACAACATGAGGTGAAGATTCCGCACCCGCGTTTTCTTGAATCGTTAGAGGTATTTCGATAGATTGGAGCGTTCGCTGGCTCGCTGCTGCTGCTGCTGCAGTGATGACAGCACCAGCAGATTGTCCTGCTGCTGCGGCGCAAACGACAACAAACAGCAACCACGCAATAATATCTCTCATATTTGATCAGGAGTTACAGTGGTGAAACGGACTTTTAAAGTATAAACGTAAGGGAATAAAGAACAAATGGGACAGCCATGATCTTGTTGTGATGACCTCAACGCGGATCTTATGAGTCTTGGCTACAGTAAATATGGCGTTTCAGTTCACTGTGTTTGTGGCGAACCTGCGTTTTTGTGTGTTGTAAAGAATCAGAATCAGAACTGTTTTGTAAATTGTCCAAGGAATCTCCAAAATGTCGTCACAATATACAGTACAACTATACTTCTCTCCTTGCGAGTATGCTTTAGTCTCGAAAGAGGGCTCATATACGCCATGATGACGATGACAATTTGCAGATGATACGCATTGGAGTAGTGAATCATAACCACAACCCCTCAACATACCCTTGCCCTTTCATTCTTCATTGTAGGCTCATGTTTCATTCACCTCACCACAAGTGGGTAGGTCATGTAGTAGAGGTCTCATACCATCTCTATTGTCTTTCAACGGGGTGGATGCACCTCGCTGTGTTCAACTGTTATGGTTCAACGACAGCCATAGAGGATGGTTGTCATGAGTCCGGTCACAGTCATTCGAAATTGGTGGGCTTCGGTGCAATGGAACCAGGGGTGAGTATTATGAATTTTGAGTACGGCATATCCCTCACTCCGTTGCAAACTACATGTAGTGGAACAAGTTCCTCCAACCTTCACCTAATAGTTTGAAAAAGAATACAGCACGCAACCTTCAATCTTAGTTGCTAGAGGCCTTTCTACTAGAAGAGAGAGAGACAACAGTGTTGGGTCAGGAGTCGAGGGAGACTGCTTGTTTACGACGCGACGAATGTGACGGTGTGCAGCTACAACAGTGGCCATACTTGCAAGTCTCAAGAGAAACTACTCGTTTCTTCCGTCATCGTTGGGTTCTTTGACTGATTGTTATGTGTGCATTTCTCCATCTGTATAGAGTTTCTCTCTCACTATGTAGTCGAGAGAGAAGAAACGAGGAATGTTGCGCGTCGAGTGACTATTTATTGCTTGTCTGTTGCGAACCGTATTAGCAATTGCTCCTTGTATGTCAAATCTTGAGTTGGAACAAGGATGCACCTTCTCACACTAACTACATAGTCACCTTGATGTTTCTCCACTTGGCATGATTCATTGTGTAACAAGGCCAGATCATCCAGACAAAGAACATTTGAGTAATGTTACCTGTTGGTCAAAAAAGGTAAGATGTTAGCGTGGATTTTTGTCATCACACAAGGAAAACCAAAAATTGATGAAGGATTCACGTCCTAACTAACCCAATTGTCGCAGTGCCATAGATTCACTTGCTGCAATTCAAACTATTACCCTGGTGGACCAGCGGATGCAGTAACATTTGAGTAATGTTTCCTGTGGGTGGAGAAAGGTGAGATGCTAGTGTTGCATTTTGTTGCAACACTGGTTTCGTAAGTAGACCAAAATTGAAACAGGAATCACGTTTTAACTTACCCACTCGTCGCAGTGCCAAAGATTCACTTGCTGCAATTCAACCTATTACCCTGGTGGACCAGTGGATGCAATAATATTTGAGTAATGTTACCTG
>JAVCKV010546994.1:0-11138 GCA_032274145.1 Herpochondria borealis | reverse complement strand
AATTAAATATTATTTACAATTTACAATTTTTCTGAAAAAAAATTAATATATTTACTATCTTTTTATTTATTTTCTTTTTATTAAAATATCAAATTATTAAAACTACCTGTATCTATTAATAATTATTTATATTATATCCATTATTACAATATCTTAAATACTCCTATTACTTCCCCTCCTTATTATTTAATCAATGGTACTTTATAATAAGATCTTGGAAAATTAATTTCAACTATTTTTTAATTCATCAAAAAATAACATTAAATAAACAATATCATTATATTATAATGATAAAGTTAATAAAATTTAATAAAATAATTCCAAAGACAAAATAAATAAAAAAAGGATGGGAGATATTCAGTGATCAATATGTCAATAGAATGGAGAAGCCAATAGCAAACAACATGCATGATTTTATAAAAAAATAAAAAATAGATTTGAATAATAAAAAAATATTAGACATTGGGTGTGGCAGTGGAGAATTAATTAATATTATTCAAAAACAATACAATGTTAAATAAATCAAAGGTATAGATATTTCTAAAGAAATGATTTAGAAATCAGAAAAATATTTAAATTAAAAAACAATATTTAAATTATAAGATGCAGAGTGTGATGATATTGGTAAAAATGATATTATTATATCTTCTTTGTTATTAAATACTGTTGAGAATCCTATTAATTTAATAAATAATATACATAGGCATCATAGTGAATAGTTATTTATTTTTTCTGTCCTAGGAGAAATGGAATAAAATAATTATTTATCAATTATTTAGTAAGAAATAAAATAAAATAATATGAAAATTTCTAAAGAATACAGAAATCCTTATCATTTGCATGATAATAAATTAGTATAATAAATAATAAATAACAAATATAATATAATTCATAAAGAATCGAAAATAATTAATATGGAAAACAAAAATCATTATAATTTCATAAAAAATATACCTTTTAATAAATAAATATTATCTCAATTATCAAATGATTAAAAATAATAAATATTAAACAATACAAATAAAAAATTATCCAATACATAATCTTTATAACTAAAAATAAATTATTTTATATCATTAAAAATTAATTAATTTATTTATTTCAAATTATTTTATTTCACTATTTTCTTTTACTTTTACTTTTTAAATTCTTTTTGTATCTACATCACAAGGCCCGGATTTTTAGCCTTCACAATACATTTGAATTATTTATAATTATTTTTCATATTCATCAACTCTGCCTTCATTACATTATATCTAAAAGTAATAGATTCCCTTACCTAATCATCCCCACTACTATGCAAAGACAAACTCAACAAATCAATAAATTTATAATGCAAATTCTAATAAAAAGTCAATTCCCCTTACCCATTGTCAAACAATTTCAAAATACAATAATTATTAATCTATTATTATTTAATATTATTCATTAATTTAATAATCAATCCAATAAATCCTTGGAATTCCAAATTCAAATTTTATTCTTTTTTAATGGCGGAAAAAGATTCTGTCGTTTCGATTTTTGAATAATGGAAAAATAAATCTGCCTCAGAAGACAATTCAATTTTCATGACACATGGTTATTTATTATCTCCCTTTTTAATTTACTTATACTAATAATTTAACAGTGATCTCTTCCTCTGTCTCATTGACTTGCTCTCCTTATAATAATTATATCTTCAAAGGAATTATGTTTTCATAAATAATAACATAGTCATCTTCTAAAGAAGGGTCTAATTTTTTAATTTCACTTAAATTTGGAATTTAATTATCAGAATTTTCTTTCATTATTAAAATTAATAATGGATCAAATGGACAAGTAGTATTTTGTTGAGGGAGCAGACATAATTCACAAAGTTTGCCAAGAAGAAAGTTATGGCAGGGAATATTTTAATGAAGTGGATGCAGGGGAGTAAAGAAGAATGTGTTTTAATAGATTCGTCTTTTTATTAAAAAAACAAATTTCAAGAGACATTAAATAATTTTAATTTTATAATGATAGATTTGACCCTCAATCCCCTAAGTATAATAGCCCCAATTGCAATTATGTTTTTTTATTAATTCATGCAAGCTAAATACGAAAATTAAGAAAAGTAAATTAAAAAGTAAAAGAAAAGTAGAAATTTATAAAAGTGCTGTTTCTGGATATCAAAATCAATGTTAGAATTTGAAAGAACAATTAGTGGTGACAAAAAAAGAAAAGGAATTGGAAAAGAAATAGTATATGATATAGTAAGATAAATTTTAGTACTAAAAAATGAAAATTCAAAACAAAAAAATAGAAACTGTGAAATAGAAAAAAGAAATATGTCAGTCATGTATTGTTAATAAATTGTTGGAGAAATAGAAAAATAAGAGAAATGATTTTGTGGATAAAAAAATTAGTAAAAAGAATGTTATTGATTTGAATGAAATTGATTCTGATAGGGAATTCTATGATAAAAGTTTTGTTGATCATTATTTAGAAAAGTAATAAAGATTTAAGGAAATAGTATAGTAAAGTATTTAATAGTAAAAAAATGAAATTGTGTAAAAAAAAATTAAAAAAGAATAAAAAGAAATAAAAAAGAAGAAGATTAGTTTTAATACATTTGATAATAAATAATAATAATCAAGATTGTTGAGTGTTGAAAAGAAGAATGATTTGGTTGATGATAAAATATTGGAGAATAAATAGAAGAAAATGGAAAATAAAATATTGATTGATGATGATAAAAATAAAAATAAATTGTTTGGAAATGATAGTGATTTGTTTAAAAATAATTTTAAATAAAATGATGATAGTAAATTGATATAAAATAAATAAAATTTGGATTTGAATAAAAAATAAGAAATTTAAAAGATAGATGGTAATGATTAGAATTAAAATAAGGGAATATTATTTAATAATATTAAATCTAAAGGAGATTTGTTTAATAATATTAAATCTAAAGGAGATTTATTTACAAATATTAATAAACCCAAAGGAGATTTGTTTACTAACAATAAACCCAAAGGAGAATTATTTACTAACAATAATAATAAATCTAACAATTTATTTACCAACAACAGCATAAACAAAAGTACTCTATTTACAAATAATAAAATAAAAGATAATACATTCCACAAAAAAATAGAAAACAAAATAAATTTAAATCAAACAATAAAAAACATAAAACCTGAAACAATAAACCCAATCAACCCAATAACTAACAATAATCAACTTCCTTCATAAAATAATTTATTTCAAAACAATATAACAAATACCATATAACCATAAACAAACAATCAAAAACCTATATAATAATTAAATCAAACAATAAAAAAAGATCCTTTCCAAACAAATATCATATCAAACCAACAAACAACAAACAATTAATTATTCCAAAATAATAAAAAAACAAATTTATTTTAAAATTCAAATAATTTCCAAAACATTTAAAAATCATCTTTATTTTAAAACAATAAACCAAATAATTTACAACCAATATTTCAAAATAACACTAATATAAAAGACATCAATCCTTTCTTAAACAATTCAAAATTTTAAAATAATTTTAATAAAAAAACTCCAAAAAATACAAACATGAAAGCAACAAAAAATCCATTTTTATAAAAACAAAGTGAAATTAAAAACTCAAATTTATCCATAGAAAATTTAAGCAAAAATTAAAAAAACAATATTTTTTCATAATCCCCAACTGGAAATCAAACCAAAAATATATTTAAATAATAATTAATTATTAATATGAATAATTTTTTTTTATTCAAAAAAACAATTTTGACATTTAAAATTTATTTTTTCCTTTACAATTTTACTAAATAATTTTTACATAAAAACACATCCACATTTCAACCCAATAAATTTTACAACAATAATTTTTCCTAACTCAAACAACAAATAATACAACCATCTTTATAACAATTTTTATTTAAATTAAAAAATTTCCCCAATTTCCTTCCAAATTTTTTTTCAATATTTTTTTTATTAAAAAACCTCCCTTTCTTATCAAATACAATAGGCAATACTAATTTCTACTAACTCAATTAACACATTACCTTTCCCTTTACCATCTTCAATTTTTTAATCTTTCTCTTTTTAATTAAATCTTTTCTTTTCAGAATACACCCTCCATCATTCCCCATTTAAAATTATAATGTAGAAATTACTTCGAAATAAAACAACCAAATAATTAAGATACATCGAATACTACAAGGGCCCAGAAAAAAGAATATACGACCAGCCATAGAAATTAGAACCTTATTTCAAATATATATACCAGCCCCATTATTTCGAAATAACTCCAGGAGGAGGGCACGATAAACATCTTGATCCTTATATCGAAGCTGATTTCTATGCATGGGAAACTAGAGAAGAGAAATACAAAGGGCAATTTTGGAGAGAATAGAATTTCATGCATTATGTTTATGCTTTTGGAATTCTTGGATTGGTTGTCTTTAATGTTGCGAAGGAAAATCATAAAAGTGATAATACTAATTTCACGAATCGATATGCAAGACTTACTCATCCTGAATGTAGATATAATGTTGATTATTAATTTAATTATTTTTAAAATTTAAAATATTTTGGAGTGAAAAATTTGTTAATTTTTTGTAGAATCCATTTTTTTTGAAATGTTTTTGAATGTAAAAATCTGTGAATAAAAATAATACAGTTTATAATAATCTATAAGATATCAATTGGTTTACCCAAGTCAGAAATCTGATATCTTTTAAGTCCTTGAATTAATTTTTATAATTTGCTATTATATTTATTTGAAATTACAAAAACAAAATTGGCAATAAAATAATAATTAATTTGAAAATCAGAAAATAAATTTTATCAAAAATTTCCAAAAAACCAAATGTATATATTTTTATCAAATAAATAACCATCATGAAAATATTAATAGAAATAATAGATTTATTTTAATGTATTGTTTATTATTAAATATAATAATTATTAAGTTGATCAATATCATAATTATCAATATCAAAATTCTTGAATCTCATTATAGCTATGAAATATATTATATTTTTATATAAAAATAAAATTAATATCATTTTTTCTATTGTTATTAATTATTTAATCAAACTCAATCCCTTTTTATTTTTCAATTAAATATAAATAAATAATACAAATCTAAAAACCAATAACAATAACAATACAAAATATACAACATCAACTATTATATAAAATACATTTCTGTAAATTGATTATTAAAATAATGTGATATTGTATTTATAATTTTTATCTTTTTTTAAATTGAAATTTTGTATGAATTAATAATAAATATATATTTATTATTGATGATAGAAAGATAGAAATTTAAATTCTATTTATTCAATATTTGATTATTGTTTTTTTATTTTTTATATTGTTTGTTATATTTATTATTAGGATTTAAATAAATGTATTGTTTGTTATTTATTTTAATATTTTATTATCAATTTGAATTATTTTTATATTGTTATAAAATATTGAATGAATGTTTAATTATTATTAATATTGTTGTCAATTTTTTATAATTGTTAAATTAATTTCGATTTGGATTAATGAGTAATGAATGGTCCAATTTTGATAGTTTAATATAATTATAACAACAACTCATTATTATTTTCAATTAATTTCATTTTACTTATCAAACTTAATAAAAATTATATAAAAATAATCATTAATATAATTTTATACTATCTTTGATTTTATTTTCCATTTCCAAAAATATCATTTGTATTTTTTAATTAAATATATTTTTTTTATTCAGGAAATTCTTTATAAAAATAATTCAAAGTATTGGAGTCTTACTTCTTCCCTTTCTACTTTCTTATTAATTTCACAGACAAATCCAATTTCTATTAAAAATTATCCAATTTTATTTATTTTTCCTAAATATCCAAAATTTCACAATTAAATTTTTATTTCAAAATCAAAAACAAATTCACACTAGTCTTCATCTAATCAATCTCAACAATACTCAAAACACTACTATCTAATGATAATTTACATAAATTATTATTATTCAATTAATAAATATCAAAATCCAAAACCCAAAATCAGCAAGCACATTTCAAAATATCTGATATTCTAGTATCATAATTAACCAATAACTAAATAGATTTCTATTATTAAATTATCATTGTTTGAATTGCTATTACTTTTACTTATACAAATCCCGCACTCTACAAATCTTTATCCTTTATAACATCTTTACTGAACAAATTCTTATTTTGTTTATTTTTTTATTATAAAAATATTTAAATCTCCTTCTCCACTTATACCTTATCCATTTTACTATTTATCATAGAGTCCTTTGTTTTATTTATCAAAATATTTTATTCTTTAACATTTAGAATTTAATTATATTATTTATCCAAAATCCTATCCCTTACCAATTTACTTTATTCATTAACCTCCAACTAATACAATTGTTATTTTTCATAAAATATTTTCAACTTTTCCTTGAAACTAATTTCCATTAATTAAATTAAAATACGTTTCTTTTAAATAATAATGAAAACTATATTCTCTATCTTACTTATATCTTTCGTTTCTACCCAAGAAGCAGCACAGGAAGCTCCTAAGCCAGTGATTGACTTGTCCATTGAATTCCTTAACACCCAATGGCACGGTCTCAAATTAAAAGAACCAAAATTCCTTGAAAACAAAGACATCCAAAATGCCCAAATTATTTTAAGAAAAGTTGCTGACAATGTATTGAGAGTAGTTGTCAAAATCGACGACCCAAAAAGAGTCGCCCAAGGAAAAAAAGATACAAAGAAAGTAATTGCAAGAATGGCTTACAAATGGAACAACAGATTTGAAACTCTTTATGCAACAAAATGTGTCCACAAACCAATTGAATACCCTGCACCTGAAGTTGTTACAAAATGTGAGCAGGCTATTGAAATTGCTTCTGATGTTGTCAAGGTAGCTGTTGCTGGTAATATCAAGAATACCAAAAATGCTAATTTGCCTTTGGTTGCTTAGTGTATTAAGACTAGAACTATTGAACATGTTTCTACTGAAACCAAAATTTGTTTGTTGGATGTTTTGGGAGAGGCTTTCTAAGATGCTAGTCAGGCTGTTGCTGAGAAGGTTAAGTAGTTGGAGAAGAGAGGGTTTAAGTGTGATGATTAGAAATGTGAAAAGATTAAGGTTAAGAGTAGACAGGAAGAGGAGGTGCTTGGAAAGGAGGCAGTGAGAGGACAAGTTGAGAAGGATGAAGAGTGAATTAATTTATTATATATTATTTTATAGAATTATTGTTTTTATTAAATTATTGGATTTATTTTTAATTCTTTTTCTAAATTGTTTAAAAAATCTGATAAATAATTTTTGAGGAAGTAATGGAGGATTGTGTGTACTTGATCATCTGCTATTACTATTTTGGATACTTGTTGGTTATTAGATAATTTGGGGGTGGGAGTGGTGTTGTTTTTATCATTATCAATACTATCACTACTATCAATACTATCACCCTTTAAACCCCTTACATCTCTTATCTACCCATTAATATAAAATCTCAATCTTTTATTCCTTTTCCCTCCAAACTTCGGTTTCTTCACCATCCCCATATCAATATAATAATCTCCCCTCAACCCAAAATCCACAACATAATACTCCCCAATATATTCATTAATAACATTATTAATCAAAGAATCCAATTTATACAAATAAAACTCCACAACATAAAACAATAAATTATCCTTAAACCAACTAAATTTCGGAACAAATCCAACCAATCTCAATAAACCATATGATTTCTCTTACACTTTAATATCAATACTTTTACTATCAATTTCAATCAAATTTGTATTCAAAATAATAAAAGGTTTTGGATTATTAAAATCAATATCTTTAAATTTAATAGTCATTTACATTTTATTAATTTTCCCTTTCAATTAAAAATCTCCAATGTAACCATTAAAATTTGCTTATAATTATGTCAATATATTTATATCATTCATTGTGAAAATAATTTACTATTCTTATATTTCTAATTAACTGAAGAAACTCTTCCCTGTTATTTCGAACATATCGAAATGGAAATTCCTTTTTTGATTTATCTCTTCGATATTTAAAATTTTAAATAAGAAATTGAATATGTTCTTTAAATTTTTACCATTTATTCTTTATTGTATATTGTTGTTTAGATGATCCTTTACTATATCCATAACATAATTATTTATTTCAAAAACAATTCCTTCTTTTTACTAAAAAATCTGAAAAATAATAAAAAATAATTTTAACATTTATAAATTAAAATGAATAAAATAATAAAGAGATTCGTCAAATCTTATTAAAAGAATGTGCTGAATCCTCCCAAGCCACATATAATAAAAGAAGGATGGATGATAGGGGAATAGTAATTACCTATTTATAATGAAATACTACCTAAATCATATGATAAATACTCTTATATAAAAAATGTTAATTAAAAATTCAATCCAAAAATAACAAATGAAAAAAAAGATATACAAATACAATCATATGACCAGCCTTTTTATTTAAATGAAAAAAAAGAAATTCCTTTCACTATAAAAGAATGGGAAACTGACATAATACAATCAACTGTCAAAAAGAGCATGCCAAATGTACATGAAATTTTATAAAAAAATTTCCATGAAAGTATTTTTATTTTGCAAAAATCTCAAACCAAAATTGGAAAATTTCTGAAAAGTGAATTGGAATCTCATGGATAGAAATTTATTAAGGAAAATAATATGAACCCTTAATTTGTTTATATAAAAGGTATTGTTGTGTAAAGAAAAATGAGAAAAAAAATGATCCAACACAAACCAAGAGGAAGAAGAGGAATAATGAAAAGAGATTACATTAATTTCAAAATAATTTTTGGCGAAATCACAAAAAGAGAATTCTACAAAAAATTAATTTTGGGTGAAAATTTGGAAAATTACCAAAATTAATTAAAAGAAGAATTAATAAACAATTAATCAGACGTGAAGGAAATTCGAGACAAGACATTACTGTTATCAAAAAAAGGAAGTGAGATGATAAAAGAACAATTCATCAGAAAATGTAAAGAAGTGAGAATGGAAAAATTGCATAAAGGATATGATGTCCCTTTAGATATTATAATAGAATAATAATTGGAAAAAGAAGTTGACAATTTTGATAAAAAATTTGACAAATTTTTGAATTCCAAAGAAATTTCCAGAACAGAAAGAATTCAAAAAAGACAATAGAAATTTATAGAAAATGAAAATTTATTTAAATGAAAAATTATCTGGATTTAATATTTATTACAAATGTCTATAGAATTGCTATAAATCCGAATTGTCAACGAGTATCCTGTCTCCTTCATCGTATTCTGTGTTTTTGCAGATTTTTTCGAAATGTATCACAATGTTATTGTTTTCTGATTTTTTTATATTTACAATGAATTATCTTTTTTGATCATCAGATTCGAAAGATAATTGTATTTCACTTTCCAGTTTTATTTGGAAATTGGAAATTCTTTCTAAATATTTTAATTACTGAATATTGAATTGTATTTTATTATTTACTTTTTAATAAATTTCATCCAAATTTTGATTTTAATTTAATAATTCTTTTTGTATCTTATTATAATCTATTGCTTGTTTCTGATGATTACTATTTCCTTTTGCTTCATCTATTATTTAGTATATGAATTTGAAATTGTCTTTGATTTCTTATTGTATTATCTATTCTTCACTTAAATTTATTTATTAATTCAATTCTATATTATTTATTTACTATTAAATTGATTTGTATATATCTTATAGCTCTGAAATCGATTTTGTTTTGAATTGTTTGATATTGTTTATTTTTTCATATATTTTTTCTAATTATTGGAAATTATTATTTTCCATTTTTATTTTATAAAATGAAATTGTTAATTTTATTTATTTAATTATCATTATGTAATAAATTGATGGAGATGCAGGATAAGAAATAATATGATTTAATTAAAAATAGACATTGGAATATTTTAGAAATGTCAATTAAATAATTGGTTTTGAAGAAGAAATAATATAAATATGATTCTGTGAAAAGAATTGTGAATTTAAAAATATTAAATTTTGTTTAAAAAATTTGTTTGAAAAATTTTGATTTGAAAAAATGTTTTAAAAAAATGGATCTTATTGTTAAGAAACATCATTATTATGTATATAAAGGAGTTTTTAATAATACTAATGTCTTTAAATCATTTTTGTATTATCAATTGTTGAAGAATGAGGAATTTGAGTTTTATTAGATGATTTATGATGGAGGGTTTAGTGAATTTATTAAGAATTAAGTTGAAATAGTATATGATTTTACTCATTGATTGTAATTTAATTTAATAAATATCCCTTCGGTAATTGCATAATCCAAAAATACTTGCTTAAAAATGCTTCAGACTTCTTAGTTATAATTGACATGTATATATTTTATATTGATTGGCAATGTATTAATTAAAATACAAAAGTGCAAAGATGCTACTACTCGAAATTGTTTTCGAACCAGCATTTTGGGTCATTACTCCATTCTTGTAAGATTTTTTCCTCTTCTGGAGTGATGTAATTCTCACTAGCAGCTTCAGATAATAGTACAGAATATTTACTCAAAGTATCAAATTTGCAGTCCGCATTCTCGAAGTTCTTGACGGCTGTATTAAACTCATATGTGAATATAGCCATGACACCGATGACTGTATGTCCAGCTTCTCTTAGATCTTCTACCGCATCGATACTACTGCCTCCAGTCGATATAAGATCCTCTATTACCAATATTTTACTAGATGGTTCGATATGACCTTCTATCTTATTTTGTCGTCCGTGCTTCTTCGCTGAAGATCTTACATAAGAAAATGGCATATCTAAATGATCAGCTAAAAGTGCTCCATGTGCAATACCCGCTGTCGCTACGCCAGATACGTGATCAAATTCTCCAAAGGTAGTAGCAAGATGAGCCATCCTGTACCCAGTCTTGTGGACACTCTTGAGTGAGACTAAGAATCCCACCAAGAAACATGAGGGCAAACACAGAAACAATTCTCAGGGCAGCCATCTCGAAAGATACTGCTACCAACTGGTGGAATTCTCACAGCTGTGTACACTGCACGTCAGTGGTGGTGCAGGAGTATGAGTAGCCATCCCATAATAATTAGTACTGTCAGGGGTACCAATTTCTGC
>JAVCKV010546772.1:0-11140 GCA_032274145.1 Herpochondria borealis | reverse complement strand
CAGCCTCACGAGGAGCTGGCAAAAGGATTCATATCATGTCGATGGCTGAGAGTTTGGTGTTCCTTGTTCTTAGCGTCTGCACCCTTGTCGTCTGGTGTTCTGGAATGGTCGAGATGGAAGAAGATAGTAGCGAGGCCACTCAGCTACGCCTTCGAATGAAACTTTTGCGTGTTTTTTGCTAACACTGCCGTCTATCACAAACTGACGTTTCTCCTCACCCTACTAGAAACGTGCTCTGCGCGAGAAGAAAATCTAGCCAGCCAAGAAAATCTAGCCAACTGGCTCGAACGCCAACAACATTTAGCCCTCGCCAACAAAAGCCCAGCCAACTCGAGCGACAAGAATATCTGGCCAGCCAAGAAAATCTGGTCAGCCGGTTCAAGCGTCACCAACATCTAACCATTCAACACGAGCGACAAGCAAATCTGGCCAGCCAATTCGAGTGATGACAACAAGAGAAGCAGTATAGAGTCGTGTCTTATATTTACTTCAGTGATTACAATTGTGAGTGCTAGAATGGGCGAACCGAGTTCCCACTTGGGGCTTGTTCGCATAGCAACGAGGTTTGCTCGTATAGCAAACTTCCATTCCTTTGGCGAGGGAATTCAACGTCACCTCTCGTACTTAGGGATCCAGTCGTTCAACCGACACCCCAAAGCTTCTAAGGAGATCGCCTCGCTCACCAGGTATGACCTAGCATTCGCATGTCAATAGCTAAAAGACTATGTGTGATAAGTAAGTGCACTAACAATTCAGCATCCGCTCCTCTAATCGATTCCCACGATCTATACGAAATAGCGTTCAAGATTCGGCGAACTGCAGTCAGATCTTGCCCATCCACATCGTAACCGTCGCGTCGAGTAGCACTGCATGCGACACTCCTGTCACTCAAGCGCACTACCCCTTCCGTCCGATTACGACTGAGTATACTTTGTCGCGAAAAAGTAATACGATCATCGACCGTGCCAATGAAGTCACGGCTCGCATACGGTTGCATGTACAAAGCCGCGAACAACGGATTTACAACCGCCGAGATAGAGATCGCAACAGGCACAAATTGTACCATGCAGATGACACAATACTGCCCCCGTCGACCAATTCTAAAACACTCTTCGCAATTACCGATCGCTCCACACTCGTCTTGGAAGTCATTACCGCGTTTATATTTCATGATGATCCTGTGTTCAAAAGCAAGCTCTTCAGTAAAAGCGCCTCGCATCGCCATCGTACAACACACTGCGACAACAACGATGACCGAAATACAGTTCAGTTCGCTCTCACAGTTCATCCACGTCACGTTATTTTTCAATCACATGAAACGCATCAGTAAGTATCCACGACTCCGCTTGACTCATTTTTCTCCGAAACGAACAACCGCCGCGATACCGAGCTACGTCAAAAGCACCGATTCGAATATGCACTTGTCAATGCACCGATTGACTTGATACGTCACGTCGCGTTTTGTCACCGCACCGATCGATACAAGTCCAGTGTCTACAGATTAGCCATCCTTTCACTGGCGTCGAACCTCGAGCTTTCGAAAACGGCCAGGCCTCACAGAAGGAACCCGCCGGCTAAAGTCAGGCTCAAAATGAGAACCCACTGCGGTCGTATTGCAACTCGCAAGTCCAGTATTATTTTGGTCGTACCTAATAATATTGGCAATCGCTCACCCCACGCAACTCGTTTCACAGACATACTCGAAAAAAGTCCAATCATCCAAATCACTATTGGAATTTGGCACAAGTCCTGCGCAACAGATTGGCTATCTGATATTCAGGCAACCCCATTTTTTCCGGTTTAACATACCGACCCCCTCTTTTTTTTCTTTTTGGGTTTCTGTTTACAGTTTTTCCCTCAGGGTGCATAAATCTGACGACGACAACAACCGCGACAAATAAACACGAACAGATAACAACAACGACGATCCACCGAGCAAATTTCTCAAATCCTGAACAGGAGGGCATGTAACGTCAGCCCGCTAGTCGTAATGTGACCCAGCAACCAGATAACAGTGAATCCCAGAATGTATAAGCCTGTCGAATGAGTGAGTATAAAGCCTGTCGAATGAGTGAGTATAAGACGCTAGCAACAAAGTAGAATGTAGATAAGCACACAATAACAACGCAGTCGCACCCTGTATCCGCACCTTCTCCCCAGAAAGACTCTTTCCGCTCCCCGTTACATGGTTCCGAGTATCGTTTGATTCTTACCCTCGATTTTATCCTTTGCATCCACCTACTCCATCAACGCAACCGCTCATTTTCATCGTATCGCATTATCGCTTCATCCTATTGTTCCGGTTCTTCCTATCAGCGTCAGTTCCTACCAACAGATCACTCGTATTGTCACTACTCGTAGTCACAGTTTTTGCAAAGCCGTCGTCCCCAAGCACTCTTTTCACCTCTTTCATCAGTTTTAATTTCCGCTCCCTCCCATCGTTTTACTGTAATCACCGTTAGTTCCATTTTCCTACCAAGCACAAAGATAACGATACACCGATACACCGAGACAACGATACATCGATACATCGATACATCGATACGACGAATAACGAGACACCGACACCCCGAGACACCGATACCGCGATACACTGAAACACCGAATACACCGATATATCCATAATCATTACACCAAAGAAACGCCAATCATTCGAACCAACTTGCGCCGATACTTTTACTAAACGCTTCGTTCCGACATCATGTCCGCCAGTCTACGCAGCAACAGCAGCAAAACATACGAAACGATAACCATCGGCTCCGGTTCATCATCCGATGTTGTGCAATTGATCCATTTACCACCAGTCGAATCACGCATCGAATCTAAAATTCTCGACTTGAAACTCAACTTAGACCGATTAAGCAGTTTCACCGCGAACCAAAATTCAGCTCACTTGATCAGCGCTTTAGCACCTTTTGTCCCCATTTCCGTCGAACCCGCCAAGTCTGAAGCCGACGAATCTATCCAAGCCATCACGACCGCCCTTCTCAACCCCACGGAAAGCGCTATGGTCGCTATCAGTTTTTACAATTCCCAAGGAGACCTCGTTTACCCTACCATGCAAGTTGAAGGCCGTCGCGGTTTCGACGAAGCCATCTGTTTCGTCAAAATTCAATCAACACTGCTCGATAGCACCCGATTCTCCGATTATTTCGATGCGAACCAAGAACTTACAGTCGAGTATTACCTCGCTCTACCTCAAACCCCTATCCAAGCCTCTGAACGCGATGCTGCCGCCCGCGATCTAGCAGAAGAATTTGGTCAAGTCGAAGACGAAGCGCGCGAATTTAATGGGATCCCAGGAAGCATGCGACGTTCGTTGACCTCCCAACCTTCCCGAAGATCAAAAGGATTAACATACATGGGGTCTATGGAGTTCCTAGAGCCCACATGCTCCACCTTGTTCCACTCCAACTTCGGTAACCCGCCTGTCTTGTACACCTACACGTCCACCCAATTCGAGATGATCAGTCCATACGATGCATTCTACAGTCAACTGAACCCCGTCAATTGGTTGTTTTTCTCTCGTTCTCTTTGGGCCGATTACGTCGGAGTGGACTATACCGATAACCCTCAATGCGCTGAAGTTTTCGCATCGATCTCAAAGATCACACATTCATCGTTCGATCCAGTTCAAAAACGTATCATCACCCTCTCGCCCACCAGCATCTTCACCGCGTACATGTTGCGCACCAATTTACTACCTAACGATGCATCCGTTTGGGGTTTCCTGATCTCCCAAGCTTACTTTCAATCTCTTGACCCGCGTATCAGAACCGATATGACCAACCCCGCCAGTCAGTTCTTCTACAAAGCTTCGCCCCCAGGCCAGTCTGTCACAAAGCGCGCCCAAATTCGAGAGATGCGAACAATGCGTACACTCGCTGAAGGATCTTACAAGCACCACAACGATCAAACCGCACTGATCAACAATGCCGTCGCCATCCGTACTTCTGGAAAAGCCACTACAGCAGCATACACCAGCAAACCTCCGCAACCAGCAAAGACAAATACCGCAAGTATTCACGCCGCCATTGCCGCTTTGAGCACCATCAACCCGCCCAATACCGCTCTCATCGCTCAATTAGCTTCCCTTATCGACCAGAAACCAGCTGCCAACGTCCTCATCTCTCCTGCGGAATCCACACTAACTCGCTACATGCCCCCAGAATCCCAAAGCAATCGTTACATGCCTCCAGGAGCTCAAGGTGACGACCAATATCCAAAATGCCCAACAACCGGAACTCGCAGCAGATTCAAATACGGTTTCCAAGGATGTTTGGAATGCGGAAGCGAAGCACACCGTTATTCGCACTGCCCCAATCGCGGAAAACCAGGCTCATCGAAGAAATTTCACGAAGAATTCCATATCCATTTCCCGAACCACGTTCCCAAACGCCAAAACACCGATTACAACGATTCAGACAGACAACCAAAACTCGCTCGTCTTGTAGTCGCCACTGCTACAACTTTCTTAACCGGACCGGTCTCTACCAATCTACGACCGATGCCCATTGCCCTCGACAACAACCTTCCCTCCATGTTCTTTCCAGTATGCAACACCGACAATGTCCACAAACCGATCTCCCAATTGGGTATGCTCGTCGATACATGTGCCGCTCTGAACAGCGGCAACCTTTACTTTCACGAGCATATTCGTCGTACCAACCCTCTTCTAATCCGCAAATGGGAAGTTTTTGACAGCGACAACCCGTTCACACCAATCAAACTCGAAGGTGCCATTCGCGACACCAACGACTATCAACCTGAGCTTCATGGTCAACTAACAGCCGTTGTGACATACAGCACGCATATCGCCGATTCATTCGGCGGATACGTCGACATCAAATTCGCGCTTGGACAAGAAGTTGCCGTCAACACGATCGCAGGGCTGCCAACGTTGAAAGCTCTCGGCGCCGTCGTCAACCTATGCACCAACGAAGTTCGATGTACACGTATCAAGCAAACCTTCGCGATAGAATACGCGCCACCACAACTCAAATCACCACCTAGTTCAGCTAGCGTCCACGCAATCAACAGTTCAACCGTAAAACGTTCGCTCCCAACGGCCATTACTAGCACAGAATCGCACCGGTCCGTTACTCGTCGAACTGTCGACAACCGCCCTGCATGGTTAGCCGACCCACCGATTGTAAAGAAAAGTGTCAGTTTCAGCCCCACATGCGCTCTTCCCCCAACAATCCCTCCGCAATCAATTCCGCCAGTCAACAATACCAATGTAATCATCACGCCAGCGATCTCAACATCTGAGGATTTTTGTTCGGCTCGTCCACAACCCCAGCAACAATGGACGCAGAGCCTAGCACTTTAAGTTGCAATTTTCCCCCAGCTATCAATCGAACCTCACTTCCGCTATACGCCTACTACACAGCCGAACCGCGAGACTCCTTCTCTATCAAACCCCACCCATCCGCAACAGCCACTTGCTTTATGATTGAACCACCGATCAAATATTTTCGACCAAAACCCAAATCCATTTACCGGCCTGAACCCGCTTACACCGACATCGACGACGATATTTTTTGTTTCCGGAAATACGGCCGCGCCCTTGCTCTCCCTCGTTACGAATATCGGTTACAGCGTACCGATCTTATCATATGGGACCCCCAACTCCACCAAACCGAATTCAACAACGTCATTACGATCAACCCCGACCTTCCAGCCCGTATCCAGAACCGTCTCACAAATATTATCCAAGATCACTGGGACGCATTTGCCTCTGAAGGAGTTTGCCGACCAGTCCTCGAATACGAATTCTGCATCGACACAGGCACGGCAGCCCCTGTAGCTTGCAAACGTCAACGTTACGGCGTCCACGAATCCAAGATCATCATGACTCAACTCGAAGCCCTTACTCACAACGGTTGGATTAAATCTTGCACCACCGGTGGATGGTGTTCACTAATCGTTCTCGCTCCCAAACCACATCAAGAAAAAGTCGACAACATTTTGGAATACATCTGGCGATTGTGTGTATCATATCGAGCTCTCAATTCTGTGACAGCACCTCTCGCTTTTCCCATCCCTCGCTGCGACGAAGCTCTTCACAACTTTAGCGAAGGTTCAGAACGCCAATATTGGATCAGTGTAGACGCCAAATCCGGCTACCATCAAATCGCAGTCCGTGCCCAAGATCAAGACAAACTTGCTTTCTATGCCCCTGACGACACGAAACGAACATTTGTCGTCATGCCATTCGGTCCAGGCAACGCCCCTTCATGTTTCACCATTTTATTGCATTACATGCGCATCGAATGGGAAGCGTTATTCGCCGAAAAATTTCCTGATTTGAGAGAAACCGAGATTTCCATCGAGCTGATCCAGCACGGCGCAAAACAAATTGTCGACGACATCTTACTTTACAGCAACGACCCTGCCGCTCTTCTCTGCCTCTTCGAATGTATTTGCGCAATATTTGTGAAGCGTCGTCTCTCCTTCAACCCTAAAAAATGCGAATTTTTCCTGGAACGCGTCGAATGGATTGGCCACGACCTCAGAGAACAAGGCAACAGCCCAGCATCTTCCAAATACGATCGCATCAATCAATGGCCGCTTCCATTACAGGGACCATCCCTCAATTCTTTCATCGGACTCCTCACTTTTTATAGTATGTTCGTCCCATGGTACGAACAACGCATCAAACCGCTCAGGAAACTCGAGAGGCAATTCCATCGCAAACCCATTCCCGATGAAGCTTGGACACCATCGCTTCGTGAGCTATTTGCCGAGCTTAAATTAGCCATAACCAGCGATCCAATTTGCGCTCGCTATGACGCAAGTAAAATCACAGTTCTCAAAACCGACTGGTCCGCCGCAGGTATGGCATTTATCCTTATGCAACCAGCAGACGGATCAGGGTCCGATGAAGCACAGCGTATACTCGCCGAAACAGGTGAATTCATATACGACAAACTCATGACAACAGCGCGTCTTCGACCAGTTCGATTCGGCTCTCGTCGTTGTTCCGAGAGAGAATCACATTTTCACTCCTTCCCAGGAGAAGTCGCAGCCGGCAGGTACGCGTTCTCCTTATGCCGCCCGTATTTATGGGGACACCACTTCTTTTGGGTCTGCGACTGCGATGCTGCGAACGAAGTTTATGAATACACCGGTCCGGTGCACCAACTTCGTCGCTGGAGTCAAGAAATGCTTGGCTATAATTTCACCTGCGTTCATCGCAACGAGCGCATGATGAAAGATGTCGACGCCCTCACTCGCGGTCGCTATCTCGATGAACCAAACCCATTGATCACCGAGTACGAGCAACGCGCCATCCTCCTTCGAAACAAAGATCGCCTCGCCCGACCTTCAGCTTACGATCCCGATCACTTTCCAATCAATGCTTTTCGCTGCCACACCAGCTCTGCCGATCTCACCAAATCTGACATACCGGGAGCTCCCAAGCCATCTACAACACTTATTTGCTCCCCCATGCTTTTGTCAACTGCGTATCCGAAACCTCCCGCTACCGCTACGTTCGCCCTATCTTCAACTTCCAGTATGCTTTCAAATCTAACAAACCTATCATGGATTTCAATTGACAGTCATTTCGCCAGCATACCTTGGAACTTACAACAACAACACTCTGCTTTGATGTACTGCGAATTCCTCATTGCCGAACCCCGCTCCATCGGCCGCCAAGTTTGCAAATCACTTTTCCCCTCTGCAACAGTTTCATCCGCGCCCACAGATGACGTTTTTGCAGCGTTGCCAGCCACCAACCAAACCACGCAAGACACTGTCACGCGCCAGTTCTTAGAAACCCATTCATCAATTACAGGAATCGATTTTACTTGTCCCACTGAAGATGAAGCATGTCAACGACAATGGATGCACACCTCGCTATCATGCGTCGAATTGCTCAACCACAGCCACGACCTTCAATTTGCCATCATGACCGCGACATCAGGTCTCGAACAAACCTTTCGCAACCAAATTCGAAAGTTATGCCAACGTATCCGATGGTCCTACCACGTATCCACAGTCAACAGTGCTCGATTAGGCGATTCGGTTTACGCCGTCCGATGGACCGCCATGTTATCTCGCCAATCAGCTACTCATAGCACTACAGCCGCACCGCCCGTTCTCGCCGTCGATCCGCCACCCTCCCCCGTCGCTCTATCACCCCTCGATCCGCTTTCCTCGCTCCCATCTTGTACTCCAGACATTGTTTCCGCTCCACCACTTTCGCTCCAACCACCCAGTTCAAAACCGCCCTTCGACATCTTCCAGCATAAAGTTCCACACCCCGATGACGTCCAACCTGCTTACGGACATCAAGTGCGCTCCGAACTGAACCACCCAGGCCGTTCGATATTCGAATTTCGCAATCTTCCCGAACGCCTCCCATCCGCAACCGACAATCGATATCAGCCAATGTCAGTTTTTCAGATCATGGCGCCAAACACCGCTCCAAATGGACCTACGTGCATTTTTGATCCGGATTTCCCAGCTCCGGAACCAGTCTTTCACGACGACTCTTCAACATTCACTTGTGGTTTCGGAATTCCGTTTACCGACGCTTTAGGCACCAACCACGTGCGCGAATCCCACACCTTTGAGTTTTTGCATTGGTATTCGTTTCCCATTCAACGAATTCAAGACTCCATCATCGATTTACCGTTACCCGTCATTGCTCCAATGCTGCGCACATGCTGCCCGTTCTCCACCGCCTCCTTTATAGCAAACGTTTTTACGGATCATTTTCTCGTCACCCATCTGGACATTCAAGGTACAGCCAACGACTCAATTGCTCAATGCTTAATTTCCCTCCCCAAACCTCTTCCCACGGATGCAGCATGGTGGTCAGCCTATCAAGCCGACAGTACCTTACTCCCAATCATTACCAAGCTACGAAATAACAAATCCTTTTCGACAGCCGATATCCGATCATGCAGCGAAATCTACCGCCCATACTTACGCACAGGGCGCATGCAATGGCAAGGATCTCGATTGGTAGCCATTCAGCCATGCAGCCAATCCATGAAGTCGCTTGTCCTTATTGTTGTGCCTGAATCATTTCGACGTCTCATCTTCACAGCCTATCACGCTTCACCCGCAGCCGGCCACTTCCGCGAATTCAAAACACTACACCGCATCCGTATCCGTTTCATCTGGGCATCATGTCGCAAAGACGTCAAAGCTTGGGTCAAGCAATGCCCCGACTGTATTTTATCCGATTCATGGACCCACAAAAGCCACGAACTCATTTACTCTTGGCCCGTCACCGTTCCATTCTATATCATCCACGTCGACGTATGGCAACCCGGCGAAATCATATCATTCAACAATTCCACTTACATTCTCGGAGCAATGTGTGACCTTACCGGGCATACCATTCTCATGGAAATCGACAACCTTACAGCTCCCTGTATGGCAACGGGTTTTATGCAACAAGTCCTTCTTAAAGTTGGTTTCTGCGGTCTAGTCGTTCCCGATGCCGCTAGTGGATTCGCAAGCAAGTTTTCCGCCATGTGTACAGCATTAGACATACCTTGCGATCCCGCAGCCCGCGGCAATCATCAATCAGTCAGCATCGAACGTTTCTGGCGGTACCTCAACAAAGCGGTTGCGATCGCAACAAACAACCACGGTACAGCCAAAGTTTTTGTAGAAGCAGCTCACCTCGCTTGCTACGCTTGGAACGCCAGTACTATCGATGGCACCGACATCATCAGAAGCGTCCCAGCAGTCGGCCGAGCATTCACATTTCCGTTCGACGCTTCACTACGCGCATTGCCTCCAGCTTTACCAAGTACCGACCCAGTCAACGACGTATACACTTATCTCCGATTGGGTCAACGCGACTCAATTTCCGTCACCAGCGTGTTACGACTACTAACAGAAGATCGTCGATCCGTCCACAGCGAAAGAGTAAACTCCACTCGCAAACCCGCCCCATTTCAAGTTGGCGATATCGTATCCGTCAAAGTTCAAGTCAAAAGCAATGCAGCAACAAACACAGTTCAAAAGATTTCGTTTCAACGACGCGGTCCTTTTATTGTCGTCGAAAGTCTTGGCCGTGGAGCATACAGCGTGAAGAAGCTGTATTCAACAAACAACAATACGGTCAAGCATTCAGGCTCAAACATGAACCTGTTACCGCCCTCTTTATATCCAAACGAACCACTGGATTCCAGCGATCAACGTTTCCTTGATATCAATATCGCTCCTTCAAGCCAACCTTTTCGACGCGCACTTGGAATTGAAGGTTACAACGTTCATTGGTTCGACGAAACCATGAAACCGTTAAGCCAAACCCCCACAATGCCGACTTTCCCATTTCCTGTATCCGAACCCGCAATACCGCTTCAAGACATCACGAACTCCGCGATAATTAGCACTGTCGACACAACAATGCTACAATCCGTCGCGAATACCGCAGAATTATTTTCTCTCGTCGAATCAAGCATCGACAAACTATTTTTCATCGCGTACCGCAACCCAGGCACTCTTCGTCCGGTTTGGTATTTGGTTCAAGTTGATTTGGTTCAGACAATGAACCCAGAAGCCAACCTGGACCCATCCCGCGACGGCATTTTTTACGCCCATTTTCTGAAACCTCCCACCGACGACAGCACGTTATCCGATCCGCACAGTCGCTGGTGGCCCATTTGGCATGAATATTCGCGAGACACCAACGGCGTAGTCATTTTCGGCAAGCAAATCGAATTTCCCCCAACTCGCACTCCTCCAGCCGCTAAATACATTGCGTGGGCTGATACTATTAATCTCGCATCAGCAACAGACGCTCTACTTGGACCATTCAATTTTCAATGTCCATCACTGAACACACCGGGGCGCTCGTCCACATATCGCCAAACTGTTCCATTACCGCTATGGCACCAATTAGCCGAGCGATGTCCCAGTCTCGGCATAGCCCCTCCAGCTCTCTTTCCAAAACGTCGACGATCACGCAGACTCAAATCAACCAAGCGTAAAGATCATTAATAGCTCAAATTCTTCGCTAGAGCCATTACAACTACTTCCAAAAGGCATCAGCGCAAGCGTCGTTGCGCTAACAGCATTTCATGCCAAGCGAGAGCTTCATCCAAGGATTCATGAAGGCGACCGTCAGTGTCGATCACAGCGTCATCAGGCAACAAACTCAATTGCGCCC
>JAVCKV010546661.1:0-11141 GCA_032274145.1 Herpochondria borealis | reverse complement strand
AGAAAAAGGATACCGTTGTCTATGACAACCTTGCTGTATGGAGGACCAACGGGACAGTATTGTGTGACGGTGTGGTCCAGTATGACAACATCGTACATTCCACGCGTATTGGTATCATCCAGATAATTCGAACGAGACAAGAACGCCGCCATCCCAGCGAAACATGTTACATTTCAAGAGCTGAACAATTCTATTGAACATCAAACAAGCCATCAAATAACAGCAACAACAACGTTGTCCGATACAGTATACAGAGAGGAATGAACAGAGAGTACTGAGCTTGAACTAGATAAACAGAGATTATCGAAGGAGAGAAATCCAACGACGACGAAGCCTAAGCAAACCGAACCAAGCAATCAACCCGAACTCGAGCAGCAGTCATAAACACGCAAAAAGATGTCGGCGATAACATCTCGGCTGGTTCATCTTGCCATCACATTCGGCACCCTACTCACTGAGTCAATTTCAGATTGTGAGAATACATTGGTCAATGGAGTTGCCACCACTCCTTGTGGAGCTGCTACTCCAGCAATCAACGCCTATTGGCGCAACTTGAAGGAGCCTTCCCTTCTAATACCGCGAGTCGACCTCTACAGCCCCTTTGTGCAAATGCATCCGCTAGGATGGAATATCAATCGACGCGTTCTAGTGGATTACTTTGGATATGATGTGGTAACCGCACCGAGCTCGCTCATGTCTAATACAGATCTGTCCAACGTCGAGCAGCTGCAGTCCAGTAGTGTGACTATGCTGCTGACCAATGTGGTGTTGCCACCAACCAATTCATGGCACCCATATGTTCATTCGGTGCATTTCGATGAAGATACACGGTTAGCAGTCATGATACTTGTACCAGATTCCACTACAGCTACGACGGATCCAAACGCTGCGGCCTTGGCTACCTTGGATTACATCGCAAAACGAAGTGACGAAGATGGCGTACAGTGGATCCCCGTGATATACTATGGATACCCTGATGCCCCCATTGAAACCCTGTTGGAGGAAATGGTGTCACATAGACACCCACCTAGTCTGGTGTTGGAGGTGGCCGGTAATCATGCTCCCTCCTTGGAAAAGCCGATTCTGATCAATGGTACGACCTGGATCTGTTCGTATAATCAAAATGATGATTTCCTTCACAGATTTGAAGTGGAACTGTCAGACGCTACTGATATTTCGTCGGATGGCTCATTTTTCACAACGACCACTGTGACCGACGTGACTTTTGTAGCGGAGAATTTGACCCAAATACCGTACCAGGATGATCAGTACCAGGCTGATGTTCAGTTCCTGCAAGAGCTTGCTGCTGAAGCTTTTGACAACAATCCCGTTGCGGGCTTTTCTGGTGCTATGCCCGCCACGCGCGATGATGATATTGACCTGAGACTGTGCTTTGGGGGAGAGTGTCCACTCGGCAATCTCTTTACAGACGCTTTGCGATGGAAAACCGGAGCTGACATTGCATTTATGACCTCAGGGGGAATGCGTGGTCCTGGATGGAATTCTGGTCCTGTAACTGTATTGGATCTCTGGAGTGCCCTACCGTTTGGCAACCACCTGTGTACAGGAAGTATCATGGGGTTGCATCTCTTGCAACTCTTGAACCACTCGACTGCCGTGGCCACATACCAATCGACGTATCACCCGGATGGCGACGAACTCTTGCAGGTGTCGGGAATGCGGTATACTTACAATACGCAGCTCAGCATCACTGAATCTAGCTCGTCTCGATTGATTGGTGTGGACATCTTTGACGATGCAACGGGAACGTATAGTCCGGTGGAACGCACGAAGATTTACACGTTTGCGACCGACTCGTATGTCTGTGGACATGGGACATGGAAGCCAATGGTAGTCACCGATTTAATATTGAAAGGGGAAGTACCCGGTACGACGCAAACTGATGACGTGACTCACCAAGGTGTAGTACAAGAGTATCTCAGTGGATTGTGGTGGCCCTACAACACTTCTATAATTGGCAGGTTGATGAACGACACATCGGCCCTGGAAGCACTGGATTTCTTGCAGACCAAAGAGCTCTGTTCTGATCAGAGTGGTTCCACATGGAGCGAAGGAACACAAACGTGTGTAACTTGCCCCAACCAAGGCGAAAAAGTACGCTTCTCTGAACCATCCCTCAGCTTTCAGCTTGAATTGGGATCGACTCAACTTCAAGCTCAGGAAACAGTAGAGCTGATCAACTTGGAATCGTTTCCTGTCAAGGTTACACCGAAAGTGATACCACCTTGGATGAAGCTCACCGACAGGAATGAAACACGACTGCTCGAATCTGGAGAAGGCATGAATATGACGATTACCGTAGCCTCATCTTCATCATTAGGAGTTGGTACAGCCAGCGGAACACTGTCACTTGGTGTTGTGGACGGAGGAAACTATCCTGGATGTACTGGTGGTGATGTGGTACTTGATGTGATGGTCCAAACGTTGCCGTCGAAGAACTTGAACCAACTGGGCGACTTGCGCTATGTTGGGTTTACACTGTGTGCGATTGCAGCGCTTACAGCCCTCGGGTTCGGCATTTGGGTGTACCATCATCGAACGAACCGAGTCGTTCGAACGATGCAACCGCCATTTCTGGTCAAGACTTGTTTTGGTATCGTAATCATTGCCAGTGCTTTGGCACCAATCTCGATCGACGATGAGATCGTGCCTGCCGACCAAGTCAGTATAGCATGCATGGCAACGCCGTGGTTGATCGGTTTGGGTACAGCGGTGGCGTTTAGCGCAATATTTAGCAAGCTGTGGAGGATCAACCGACTGTTTCATGCTGAATTCCGACGAGTGCAAGTCACGGAGAAGGACGTTTTTTGGCCCTTCTGGCTCCTGCTCTCTGCCAACATTGTGTTTCTGTTGTCTTGGACGTTCGCAGATCCGCTGGAGTGGGAGCGCAAATCCATATCGGGACAACCATGGAATACGTATGGACAGTGCTCTGGAGACGGAGCTGTTTCAAGTGCCATGTTGGGATGTGTGATAATCGTCGCACTAGTTGGTCTTGGCATGGCTTGTTGGCAGGCATGGCGAGCGCGCAGTATTTCAACGGAGTTCAGTGAAGCTAAATATATTGGCATTGCTGTGTTTTGTTGGTTACAACTTGGGTGTGTTGCGGGCCCAGTGTTTTTCTTGATCAACAAAGAGGATACGACAACACTGTACTTTGTTGTGGTGGCAGTCGTGTTCATCATCTGTATGACCATGCTGGGTTTCATCTTTGTCCCCCTTGTTCTGCACCAACGAGCAGACGCCAAAAAGGTTCGTTCCAGGAAGCATATACAAGTCGCTGGTATTGATCTTGCGGTCAACCACTCACAGGAAGATGTGATGGAACGAGCTCGAACGTGTATTGAGGGTACGGTAACTAGGACGCCGCCTGGTGACGTGGAAGGCAACGACACACAAGCGCTCAAAGAGGAACTGGCTGCCCTACAAGAGTCCGTGTCGCAACTTGAGCGCGAGAAGGAAGTCCTTGGAACTGAGAATGAGAAGTTGAGGAACAACGGTGATTTGATGCCTTCCCGAGGCCTTGCTTCATTGGACAATTCGCTAGAGCTAGAAGATCTGGTGTTCAAGTCGTCGGATGACGATTCCTCCTTTTGATTGAGAATTGCTTTGAAGAGTGCAGAAACATGGTGAAGTCCCTTGATCTTCATGTCGCATTTGAATGGTGGAATCGCCGCAGTGGTCTTGTTTGTCCCAGGCACCAATCTGCGAATTCATCATCCGAAACTATACACGTACCCACAGGAGAGTACGCAGGCGTGTGAAGGCACCCAATGGTTGCTGGTACATGTGTACAGAGAAGCGATATAAACTGAAGAACCAACCAGTTGTTCACCACCGTTATTCAGACGACTCCCATTTGTAGTTGCATCCCGATGTCCACACAGCACACAAATCTATTACATGCACTCCTATGCAAAAGTGTTGTAAGCATGGAAGCCAAATGCATTCCACTTTCGACTACTTGCTACTATTTCCGCTACTGGCAGCATCTAGATTGTCCCGACCTATACTCCTGTATTAGCCTATGGTCGATGTGCAGTCGACGTGCCAAGGTTCAAAAGTGATGGGAGAGACCAAAAAATTTCTCGGGCTCTTGTGAAATTGAACGGGTTAGGGTTATCTGATGGCTGCAAAATAAATCAGAGAGGAATAGGACACAATGTAAAACATGATGAGCAGCCCTTCGTTTCTCAACAAGGTTGCCGTCGTGACAGGAGGTGGTAGTGGAATTGGTAGAGCTCTATGCGTGGCCTTTGCCAAGGCAGGAGCTTGTGTGGTTGTAGTGGATGTCCGAGGCAGTCGGGAGGTGTTTGACACACTCGTCGCATCGAATCATCTACACTTTGAGTGTGATGTCACCAACCAGGCTCAAGTTCAGCAAATGATTAGGGAAGTGAAGCAACGCTATGGAAGAATTGATGTATACTGCAGCAATGCTGGAATTCTGATGCCATCTTCCACCACGAATGATTCTGTCTCAAAACACTCGATGGCCGAGTGGGACAAAATTATGCACGTCAATGTGCTCAGCCATGTCGTCGCCTTTCGAGAGCTGGTCGAAGACTGGGAACGAGGGGTTGGAGATGCTCATTTCTGTGTTACAGCTTCAGCTGCTGGATTGTTGACCATGGTGGGGGATGCCAGTTATGGCGTCTCCAAAGCAGCTGCCTTGTCCTTGTGCGAACACATGGCCATTGCCCACTCTGCTGTCAAGGTACACTGTCTCTGTCCTCAAGCTGTGGATACACCCATGGTTGATGGTGCTGGTAGAGATGATGGTAAAAACGCAGCCATGACGGATGGTGTCATGTCAGCGCCACGCGTGGCGCAGCTGACACTGCAGGGCATTGAAAGTGGTGACTTTTTCATTTTCCCGCACACTCAAGTTCCAAAATATGCTCTTCGAAAAGCCCAAGATCATGATCGATGGTTGAAAGGAATGCAGCGGCTGCGAAACACAGTCATGGGGAAACCCCAAGTAGGTAATAGGACAGCAACTCAGCTACGAGCCAAGTTATAGAACCAGGAAGGTATCTTATTGATTATAAATCCTTTCACGGTGGGTATCCCGAAGATAGTTCTGATCTGACTGCATAGTCTTGAAGGTAGCCGGTGAATGTACGTGTGAGTTGGTTCAAGAGGACTGGTGGCCAGAATCGGCGAGACGAACACCACTGTTGTCCAGGAAAAAAGCAAGAGCTCAAACGAGCGCAAGTGGTGGTGGCTTATATCCACTCCATGTTGGATGATGTCGCAGCAGGATGCTCCTTGGGAACTCCCACAAAGATTTCTGTCTTGCCATATCCCTCATGATCCTTGAGTCGATAGATTTGGACTCGATAGTCATGGTCTTCCACCACTCCCATGAGACGGTCCATTTCCACAACATACTTGGCCACTCGTTGATGTCGTCGTTGTTCCTCTGGTGTTTGTGGTCCCAGACCCACGTCAGCCACCTTGGCCAGCGTCACGTAGAAATCCTGAGGACTTGCTCTATCCTGATTGGCGGCACCACGCGCCGTTTGCAACGCATGGTGCAACCATTGAGAACGAGGATAGGTGATATCGACGGGTGCTCCAGCTTTGGGATAAAAGACTGTTTCGTCACTACTAGGAGGTAGTCCATGTTTGGTCGTTGTTGTAGGACGCATCACGTTGGCTTTACCAGTACAGCACGGACTCATGACAAAGGGAAGTCGATGTTGTGTCGCTAGACGCATGGCCATGTCAGTGGCAGCTCCACAGGCATGGAGCGAACACACAATACCAGCATCTGGTAGGACGGCAGACGCCAAGTCGGCGCATAGTGTCGAGACTTGCAAAGTAGCACAAGCAGCGCGCTCCTCGAGTCGTTTCAGTGCAACCGGGTTAATATCAATAGCCAATACAGGACGTTTCAGAATACCAGATAGTGGAATGGCCAAGTTACCAGCACCTGAACCAGCATCGACAATAGTTGTCGAGTGCTGATCTGGCAGTAGTTGGCGACAGAGATGCAGAAAAGCCTCCACTTGCACTCGTTTTCGTTGACTCCGAGGAGTATCCTGCTGTAAACTTCCACTCTGTTGCGGATCAAACTCATCGGAGATAGCCCAATCTATGGACGGTGCCTCCAAGAATGCAATGTTCTGCATTGCCTCATCAATTGTGGCGCAACTGCCAGTAGGAGGTGGGCCAATACTCTCCAACAGTTGGTTCGTTCGTCGTCGTCGCGCTGCCGTTCGTTCAGCGTAGCTTCGTTTACCACGAGGGGTAGTAGAAGTGGCTGCCAACAATATGGCAGGAACCACGGTCAAGAGCATCATGGTTGGTGATGCAATCAAAAAGTGATGGCTGTCGGTAGTACTGGTACTTCCCTTACTGTCCTACTGCTACTTGTAATAGGGGTTTCCGTACTGTGGCAATTCCTCTAGCTTGTGGCGTGACTGTCTATGTTTGGACTCTTGAATCTGGTCATGTGGGCAAGCCATTGTGTGACAAGCTCCATCAAGGCCGTCAGATCGTCAAAATGAATGAATCAAGTGCAGGAGTATAGATAGAACTACACACATCCTACTAGAACCTAGATTGTGTCGCTCGCGCCTAGACTAGCTAGTAGCGCTAAAAGTCCCTCCGCGTTGCGAGACCTAAATGCATGTACGAAGTGGTGGCACTAATGTTAGCCTCCCGCCAATTCAGACAACCGACCATTGCCGAGAGAATAGTACCAGTGATCGTATTGTCGTCTAACCAATGACCAAATGGAAACTAGAGGTGTGATTAGTCAGCCAACAACATATTTATACAAGATTCATTGAGCTGCCCATGCCAATAGCCATAGTAGTAGCAGTTGTAGCAGATTTGGAAAACGACGACAGAACTAGTAGTAGAATTAGTGGTGCTTTCTTTGGCACGGTGATGCGCATCAATGGGACCGAAAACACCAGAGCCACGAATATGAAAGAAGGCGCTCCATCTTCCGACCAACACCTCCCTCTCTGATACATGTATGTACTGTAGTTGGATTCCTCATTGTGCTGCCACTTCACATAGCTTGGCGAGCAAGTTTGCATGGTCTTCCAACTTCGTGTAAAACATGAACGATTCACGCCCCACATCTGCATTTCGAATTCCGATGAAACAAATGAAGGTTTTCAACTTCGCACCAGTTCCCTTTTCACTTTTTTTGAAATCCATGCCTTTGACGATACTCATGTTCAAGTGCACTTTGCCACTTTGACCATCGCGAAGAACCATTCGACGCGAGCCAAGAGACATGTGTTGTTCGATACGGAGTGGACCGGCGGCGAAGCCTTTCCATTTTCCCCCTTCCATTGCATAGAACTTGACCTTTTTGACGTCATAAAGAGTGTTGTACTCCGGATCAGAATTACGTTCCGCTTCTTTGGTTGGCTCAGTAGGAAAACCACTGTCGTTATCGCCACCGACAGGAGCCGGAGCAGCAACACTCGCCGCTGGAGCAGCACCGAATTTGAAGGTGGGTTTCGTCGCAGATGGTTTAGCAGTAACTGCGAAGTTTCCAAATGGCTTTGGTGCAGGAGAAGGATCAACTGGAGAAGCCACACAAGGAGCTGCTGTAGCAGCACTTGGATTGTTCACTGGTGGTGTCACAGTCTGTACTGGTTTCACGATAGCGGCGCGATGTGCAAGAAAGCATTGAATGTCACGCAAAAGATCTGTCCTCCCTCCCATCTCATCGACCTTGCGCAGCTTTGCAATGCCGGCATCGCGGAGTCGATCGAGGCGTTCCCTGGTCACGGCAGCGGATGGTGCCTTCGTAGTAGAACCAGACTTTGTAGCATGGTTCGGCGAAGACTCGCCAAAAGGGAAAGCGGGTGCATTTGTAGCCTTCGAGCCGTTATTTGCTCCAAAACTGGCATCATACTCCACTTTTCTGAGCTGAGCGCCTTCACTGCTACGCTTGGGCATGCTGAACTTTCAATGTATCAGTATCTATTAGTAAACAGTGGAGAGGGCGGTTAGGTCGACGGATGTTTCGATTGAGAGGACAGATGATGAAACAATGAAACGGCAATTTCAAACTCTCTTGATCTATTTGAAACGTGAAAGGAAAATCCATCCAACAAAATCTGAACTACTGTACACAGTCTTTGTACACACACTGTGTATTAAATAGCCAATACCGTGTAGGTGTTCGTACAGATACTCGACTACTGACTACCGTATGTATGCGTACCAGCAAAAGAAAATCGAATGGCTCCAGCTCTAGAGTTCTAGCTGGCTAATCAATCCTTGGGCTATTAGCTGGGTCAATTCACAAGCCATGATGTCACAAGCTGCAGGCCATGACACGACAACAAACATCATGTCCTTCACCTTGTCTTTGTGTTTGGCACTCAGTTTTATTAGTACGTGGTTTAGTGTCACACATTGGGCACAGGCCTTTAGCGAATTATCTGCAGCAACTGCATCCGTGTCGCTATGAAGTTGTGGCCGAATGAGTGTTGTTCACGCTCCTATTGTATTAGGGGTTATAACGTATCACCAGGCCCCGGAATGGACAGCTACACGAGCCTTACACTCATTCATTACCCGATCAGAAATCATACTTGCATTCTGTACAAAGTATCCCTGCACAGTTTCCTGAAAGTAGTACATGCTATTGAACGACACTCCAGCCATGACGATCTCTTGTCGACGTCGAAGAAAGCCACCATTCTTCGATCGTTCCAATTCTCTCATGACTTGTTTATTATGATGTGCAAATTCTGCCAAAGCCTTCCGAACATACGGGTCTTTAGAGAAATAGCCAGCCCAATGAGCTAGCAATATGCTGGTTTCAAAGGCCACAGCCACGAGAATCAAATACAAAAAGTTTGCATTCTTGAATAGCATCGAAGCTGCAACGGAAGCGCAAACTATCCTCATCATTCTCGTGTTCCAAATTGTGTATGTCTCTCTCTTTCTCAATAAAGAGTGCACCTGTTGCTTTCGTCGCCTGCGGTCGTGTCAAAGATTGAAAGTCCACCACGACTCACTCACTCGAACGTGTTCCTTCTTTCGAAACCATGCAAAAAGTGGAAGAACCATGCTTGTGCTGTATTTTTGCACGATAGGAACACTCCAAAAAAGGTCTTCAGAAGGCATGCGATCAATGGCTCGGAGCAGCCTCTCTTTGCCCAGCACAGCATCATCTCCCTTCAGTCTACCTGTACTTTTGTCAATGGCTCTCATACACTGGTGATCAGCAGTGCGTAAACGCAGGATCAAAGTTTCAGCTTGACCTCCGGGCACGACCGGGGCAAAACGTCGGTGGATCTGTCGCCCTTCGAACGCAGGTTAACCAGAGACGACCGGATCGATTGATAGGATGGCAACGGTGTAGGAATAATGTCGACCAGAACAGCACGTCGTCGACGCTTCGTGATGTTTATGTTTGGTGAGAGCGACATTCGTACTCTAGTAGCTTGTTACATAACTGGAGCTATCCCCCGCCCTTTAGAAATCCAGCTTGCGCTCGGCTCAAGCGCCTATATTCCCAACGGTACCATGTTATTGCCAACGCTCTCAAACCAGAGGCTGCTGAAGCACACGAACAAAAGCCGATCGCACTCCTCATTAGGTTTCAGATGCACAAATTAGTCACAAAACCACAGTACAGGTGACTTGCAACGGGGAGTGGCAGAGAGTGCATGTACGAGTGATACGCGAGCGACGACACGAACCAAATGAAGAAGATTAAAGTCCCTAAAAAGATCATCAACTGGACGAGGGTCAGGGGTTGAGTAGTGGTCTTGGCAGTTTCGTCTTCCGGCTTCTTTTGAGGAGCTCGCTTGTCAAAGAGAGCCTCAAAGTCCCTGATCTTGGCGGTCTTCCAATCTTCGGTTGGAGATCGAGAACCTTTCTGCCCAAGCAAATGGAGAAGACCAATCCAATCCTGAGTGGTAACTTCATCTTTGTCGGATGGATCGTCGCTCTCCAACAAGGCAGGAAGAGAAGCAACGCGATTGGAAATGTCATTGACTTGAGATTGGGCAACTTTGTTCTGTAGAAGCATCAAGAAAAGAAGGTTATGTGAGAGACCATTCGACAGTGATCCGTCAACGAGTCAACGGGACTCTGTTCGATGCCGAGAGTTTCGAAAGGAACAAACAGTGCTTACCAGCATATTGTGAACAGTGATGAAAAGGTAGCGAACGAAAGGAACAGGCAACAGCTGATCGAATATCAGATATCCAATTTATGATTGAAGATCGTTACTCTAGATAGAGAGAGAGGGATTCAAATAAAAAGCTGGCTCGGATTTTCAAAGGAAGAACACACACAATAAACATGGCGCTCTTTACAACAAGGATGGCAAGCATTGACGTGAAAGGATTGTCCATCGATATCATCCCGCCGAAGAGACATAGCCGTGGGAGCAAAAGCTCTCTGGTCCTGCGAGCATACTCTATGATAGACAACATGCAAATATCGATTAGATTCACCTTCCGACACGATTGCTATTATCAGCAGACTACAGACTAGCGTACTGAGCCAGTTTTCGTCAACATAGTATCTGATGCATCATATTATTATGTAGATAAGAATAACGCCGCCTACCAAATGCTGAGGCTTCAAGCAATTTCCACCGTCTGTCCTTCTTGTTGTTGCACTTCTTGGTACATTTTAGTTTGTTGTCGCCGACGAACTGCGAGCACCACTCCCAGCAGCGAAACCATCAAAGCTGCCGCCAGCATTATTCCTCCACTCGGAAAGCGAGATGCTACGATTTTTGGCATAGTTGCAGCCAGTTCCTCATCGCAGCCCGTCGCCATGATGGACTTGATTTCCAAATCGACCTCTCCTTCGACCCCCTCCCCCCAGATGCTAATCGTCTTCATATTCTGTAACCACTTGTCGCTGGGACAAAAGTCCTCATTTTCCGAGCAGGCCACAATAATGTCGCCTGTCGCTGCATCCCACTGGGAGCTAAACTCATTGAAAGGAATGGTGAGAGTTTTGAATTCTCCGAGTGGTACATTCGTAAGTGGCGCTTTGTATCCCTGTCTTTCTGGCCTTCCTCCTGGCGCGTGCTCTCTTCCAAAGGATATTCGATAGCCCTTGTAGTCGACATTTGATTTGAGAGTCAAGCTGAGTGCAGATCAGTGTCGAAC